>JAPCYS010003399.1:0-134610 GCA_028641055.1 Alopecurus myosuroides
GGTGGAATCGCTCCCTGTGTCGCGAGAGGAGAGAAGAATCGCTCCCTGTGGATACGAGGAGTGGAAGGGGAGAAGACGCGATGCGGTTACTGGCTTGTACAGGAAATAGGATATAGAAAAGGAAAAGGGATTCATCGTGGATGTGGCCGTTACCTGGAAGAAGAGGAGGCGCCTGTCTATTCTCCCCATCCGCGCGCGAGCGACCTCCATTCTTCCCATCCAAGAGGCGCATCCAAGAGGTTGGGAGGATGCGACCAAACCCTTAAGATCTGCGACCCCCGCGTGCGAGCGACCTCCATTCTTCCTAATCCAAGAGGCGCATCTCTACTCGCTGCCGTCCATCTGCACATGCCTACCATCAGTCGTGGGGATCCAAGTCGTAATTCTGGTTCCTTTTTCCCGCCAGATGGATGTACTTACCCTAAAAAAGGAAAGTTTTTCTAACTAGGCGGCACCGCTCGCAGTCTGGCTGCTCCATCTCGCAAAGTTGCCGATCGGACGGCTCCTAGAAGACCACTCAGATAAGCGCACGGACACGCTTCCATTATTCAAGCCGATTGGTTGATCTTGTATGGTATCTGATCCAGCCACGGACTATGTTCCACGGAGATTCATCTTTGTTGATCAAGCACTCAATTTTAAGGTAAACAATACACACATACTATCACTAGTATTTTGTAATGGATTATGACCTAATAGCCCAGTTAATCAGTACAATGGACACATCTTGAATGCCAATCGATCAATATCTTACAAGTGAATCACTCTATTATGTTAAAATCTGAATCTACATGGCTGTTAAACGCATGCATATAATAATGCGATAAAACTACTTTCTCGTTCAAAACTTTAATTTGCAGAAGATTATAATTGATAGCTCAAATTATGTGTTTATTTGTATTCCCTTATAGCTTCTATGAGTATATATCATTAACATACTGATTTTGGCGTCTCTACGGTTAGTTTCAATATACAGAGAAATTGACAAGTTTCGCGTGAAACTACTGGAATTAAGTCCAGTAGCACAATTAATTCCGTGCCAAAGGCTTTGTAAAAAAGTAAAAAATCAACTGCCCCCTATATTTAAATTCTGGCTCCGCCCTTGGCTGGAAGTCACCACAGTTGATAGAGATACGGGAACAAGACGACCGTGGGTTGCAGGGCTACTGGTATGAGTGGGTCCTACCAGCAACACGAAAAATGATCCTAGTATATGCATTCGTTCAGAGAAAACGCATGCTACTGCACTAGCCATCACATTCTGGAAGCACCGCGCCGAGTACGGGGGCGCTACACCCTCTAGCACCGCGCCGAGTGTCGCGGCGCTACATATTCGCACATGGGTCCAGCCTAGCCGACGTGGCAGAAGCACCGTGCCGGGTACCGTGGAGTTACACTTAAGAGCACCGCGCAGGGCTACGTGGAGTTACCCTTAAGACCACCGCGCCGGGCTACGTGGAGTTACCCTTCAGACCACCGCGCCGCCCTGTTGGGCGCTACCCAAAAGGGTTAGTTCCGAAAATAGTTTAGCTTTGGGTTCATTTTTTGCTGAAGTTTGGCCCCAAGGTCATTTTTGTGTTTTTTCACGTTGATGTCGAGTGGGGCTGCCTCCGCCGGCACATGGTGGAGAAATCTCGGGAGGAAGAAGAGCCGTGTGAGGAAAGGGAAGGGATATTTTAAAAGGAGAGTGAGCGAGTGAACCAGCAGCCATCAAAGAGAAAAACGTTTTTTCTATCCGGGTCGTGATGAGCGGGTCAACGGGACGACACGTCCAGCGACAAAGCATGCCCACCCCTGGTTTCCGTCACGAGCTTGTTCTTGCGCCGGTGATGGGCGTCGATGTTGATCAGCTTACAAGATTTGGCGAGTCACTCGTCCTCCTTCGGCGTCCACTTGACGCGTGGCTGAGCCGGCTTCTACCTGGGCGCCCTCGTCTTCCTTTTTGTCCTTTGACGCTTGTCTCTGTTGGCTCGACATGCTCCACCTCCCCCTCCTAGTCATCGTGCTCGGCGTCCTCCATTTTGACGCCGGGATCCTTTGACTCAACCTGCGTGTAGAACCCAGGGGCCTGAGCGGAAGCGGTTGAGCCGGTCGTGATGAGCTTGTTTATCTCGGCCTCGGTGTTGCTGACCTACGGCGCCGAGCTTGAACTTGGTGCGAAGGGAAGAGGCCCACGACGCAGGGTCGACACGGATGAGATTGAGTACGCCGACGTGTAATGGTCCGGGCTGTTCAGGTAGGCACTGAAGGGGGGCGCCAGAGGCCGGGGTAGCCCTCGAGTCGGCGTTGAAGGCGGGAGGGGCGCATGGGTCGGGGATGAAGGCGGGAGGCCCCCGTGGCACTACACAGTGCTCGAAGGCGATGTTGGGGTTGGAACCGCATAGCGCGTCATCTTCGGTGTCGGTCCCTGTATGACATATCCCCTGAGTGACATACTAGGGGTTTGAGGATAGGAGACGGTTGCACGCTGTTGGACTCGGCGGTTAAAAGGGGCATGATTTACCCAGGTTCGGGGCCCTCGTAGAGGTAAAACTCTTACTCATGCTCTTCTAAATTATATTGATGGTGGTTACAAGGACAACTACAATGGTTGCGGCGGAGAGCTTAGATCTCGCGAAGAACAAGGGCTATGTTGTGTGGAAATGTGCGATGCCCTACCCGGGGGTTCTCCCAACCTTTATATAGGAGGGTGGGTCTCGAATCCGCACCCGGGTAGGTTACAAACTATGTCTATGTCTATTGTGCCTTCCGCCTTGAGCCACAAGTTGGAACATAGATGGACTCCTACTGGGCCTTCTAGAAGATAAACGGTGGCTCTTCATAATGGGCTTTGGCATGTATCAGGACCGGAAAGACCCATGTGGAGGACTCGGGAAGTATCCCTACGTAAGTAGCCCTCGAGTGTCTATTCTCGCGGACTCGGGAGCTAAAGCACAATGTTTGAGGTTCAGGTACAATGTCTTGGGCATTTCTGGCATTAATCAAAACTCGTCGATTTTGTCCATTCTCGTAGTTTTTGTGACCTATATCACACTTCTAGGGTCCGAAGACAATTTCGTGGACATTTCAAAACTCGTCGATTTGGTCTTTTGTCGCAGTTTTCATGAGCTATAGCAAAATCTTTAGGGTTTCGGGGAAACTTTATTAGTCCTTTTAGGAATTCATCAAACCTCGTCGATTTGGTCCATTCTCATAGTTTTTGTGAGCTATATCACACTGTTTGGGGTTTCAGCGACAATTTTGTGGGCATTTCTGGAATTCATCAAAACTCGTCGATTTGGTATTTCGTCACAGTTTTCGTGAGCTGTAGCACACTCTTTAGGTCTTAGGTGACAATTTCTTGGTCCTCTCTGGCATTCATCAAATCTCGTTGATTTGGTTCATTCTCACAGTTTTCGTGAGTTATAGCACACTATTTGGGGTTTTGTGAACAATTTCATGGGCGTTTCTGACATTCATTAAAACTCGTCGATTAGGTCCTATCTCGCAGTTTTCATAAGCTCTACCACATTGTTTGGAGGTCTAGGGACAATTTCATGGGTATTTCTGGCATTCATCATGGTCCCACCTCTAAGTTTTCGTGAGCTATAACACATTGTTTGGTTGTCCGGGGACAATTCAATTGACATTTTTGGCATTCATTAAAACTTGTCGATTTGGTCCTATCTCGCAATTTCCATGATCTATAGCACACTATTTGGGAAGTCAAGGGACAATTTCATGGACATTTATTACATTCATCAATCCTCGTCGATTAGGTCCTTTCTCGTAGTTTTTGTGAGCTATAGTACATTGTTTGGGGCTAGGAAGACCTGATGAACAAATCAATGCACACCCTACATACTCGAACATTCAAGTTTGGACGAAGGGTGAATAAAGACGTGTCAGAGCATCACTTCATCTATAAGGCCATGAAACTAAACAAAGCCTCTTGGTATGAAAGAGTGTGATACTTGATGGTGGCATATAACAAAATCTAATGAACTTCGTTAATCCGTGAATTACAAAACTTTGACATGGTCCTAGAGATGACTGAGGTACTTGAGTTTGTTTCTCCTGACATGCCAAGGAGGAATGTTCTAACGGAACACAATAGCAACATGCATTGGATCTCCAACGCGCATATGCCACTTGGTTTCCAAATCATCAGACGAAGCTCTGGAAGCACTTGGAAAGTATGAACATGCTTTGGAGAATCCTGAGACCACGGGGAATGCACATGGTGATACTCTTTTTTAAAACCCATGATAAAATGTTGATATAGCTGAATCAAGAACATATATGTGAGACTCATGAAGAACACTCTTGGCGTCATCCTTTTGATTCCATAGAAAACCTATGTCTATGAAAGTTGAGATTACCTAGCCATCCTGAGATAGAAAATGTTCCTCAGGGTCAATAGAATGAAACTTGGGTTAAGGTCAGTGTCATGTACTAAGAGCGTGAGCATCAAATGGTTCGAACCATATGATTAAACCCACACGCGATTCAGCACATTCCGGGACCTACGGTTTAAGTCCAAGTGTTAAAAACCTAGAGAAAGGAGTAAATACTATCTTAGTGTCGTGAAGGACACTACGAATAGCAATCACGAAGTATCTTTCAAAAGACAAACATAGCTCCAGAATTAATTGAGAAAAAAGACAAAGGATACACTCCAGATGAAAAGGAAAACTCGAGGTTTCTCAATATGAAACTTTAGATCATGAGAATGGAATCCAAACAACTCTAAGAGATTTATGATGGAAAAAATCTCCCAATGAATCATGAGACAATGGAGTATGGGACACACACGACTCTAGAAACTCAACACTAGGTCAACTTGGGTAAAACACGTCCTTGCAAAAGAAGGCACCTAGATTTTGAATGACTAGAAAAGATAGCAAAACCTTTTCAAATAAAAAAAGGGAAGATGACCCAGAGTTAGAGCGATACCAAATAATGAGTAAAGAGAATCCTAAAAAGGTTTTCTCAACTCAGTTGTATTTCAAAATAGTTTTCACAAACTCTAGACTAACCATCGACCAATTTGGGTTTTCATCAAACCTTGTCGATTTGGTCCTAATTCGCAGTTTTCATGAGCTATTGCACACTATTTGAGGTTTTGTGAACAATTTCATGGGCGTTTTTGGCATTCATTAAAACTCGTCGATTAGGTCCTATCTCGCAGTTTTCATAAGGTTTACCACCATGTTTGGGGGTCCATGGACAATTTCATGGGTATTTGTGGCATTCATCATGGTCCTATCTCTAAGTTTTCATGAGCTATAGCACACTGTTTGGGGCTCCGGGGACAATTTGATTGAAATTTCTGACATTCATTAAAACTTGTCGATTTGTTCCTATCTCGCAATTTCCATGATCTATAGCACACTATTTAGGGGGGGGTCAAGGGAAAATTTCATGGGCATTTCTGGCATTCATGAAAACTCGTCGATTTTGTCTTTGCTCGAAGTTTTCATGATCTACAGTAGACCATTTCATGGGTATTTCTAACATTCATTAAAACTCCTCGATTTGGTTCTTTCTTGGAGTTTCCGTGAGTTAGAGCACACTGTTTAGGGGTCCGAGGACAATTTCAGGGGCATTTATGGCATTCATTAAAACTTGTCGATTTGGTCCTTTCTCACAATTTTTGTGAGCTATTGTACATTGTTTGGGGTCCAGGGACAATTTCATTGGCATTTCTCGCATTCATTAAAACTCGACGAATTGGTTTTTTCTTGTAGTTTTCGTGATCTAGAGCACACTCACTAGTAGGGAATGGCTTATAGCCAACAGCATACTGCTGGCCAACAAGAATTTCGGTTGCCCAGCGCTAACAGCACTGGCGAACGGAATTATCTGTTCGCCAGCGCTTCTAGTACTACCGCTGGCGAACATTCCATCTGGTTCACCAGCGCTAAGGCCGGGCCCCACCTGCGCGCGCTACAGCCGCTGCCTCATTTTACCGCTGGCGAACAGGGCTTGGGGTTCGCCAGCGCTACGCTCACTACCGCTGGCGAACAGGTGTTGTTGTTCGCCAGCGCTAACATGTGGGCCCAGGACGCATGTTAGCGCTGGCGAACAACAACACCTGTTTGCCAGCGGTATTCTGGCAGATCTGCCATAAGTGGTACCCCCCACCACCAACTTTCCCCTCCACTCTCCCTTCTTCACCTTGTCCCCTCTTCTCTCTCTAGCTCGAAATTATGCCAATTTCTCCACCCTCCTACTCTATTTTGAACCAACTAAATTTATTTTAGTTGGTATATATATATTTATCTCCCTCCTAACACCATTTCTACCCAAAATTTTCCCTCCCTAGCCATCTAGATCTAGAATTACCCCCTTTCTCTCCAAAGCTCCAAAATTCTCCGGATATCATCGTGTAGCCATCTATTAATTTGAGATGGGATGAATGATAATATATAATTAAATGAGTTTGTATATAAATTTTGTCCGGATACACGCGATATGCAATATGTGTGAAATTTCACCGGATTCAACAATGGTCGTGTGATGGAGACGATAAATGCATGTGTGCGCAATTTGTTGTGGAATGAAATTGAGTAGCCAACTATCGCCGGAATGTTGATTCATTTCCGTCTCGGCATAGTTTGGCACTCCCTAATAACCTCCTATTTGTAGGAAGGTCATGCCGATTTTTTTCGTGAATACGACATGAAGTGAAATTTTTGATATGAAAATGAGTTGCCACTTTGCCGGAATGTTGATTCATTTCCGTCTCGGCAAAGTTTGGCACTCCTCTAACCTCCAATTTGTAGGAAGGTCATGCCGATTTTTTTCGTGAATATCGAAATATATATATATTATGTTTGGTTCTAATATTAATTATATCGGCGCGCTCTCGTGCAGGCGACATATAATGGTGGTCGTTAAGAGTGAACGTGTCGTGAATAGTTACTTGAGACACGCGACAGAAGACATGTTACAAAATGGCCGCAAGGAGATACGATGTCCATGTCGAAAGTGCAAACTAGGGGGCTTGCTCAATCCCTTTACCGGAGACTTGCTCAGTCACCTCCTAAGGTATGGTTTCATGGATGGGTATAACAGTCAGTGGGTAAGTGATGATGAAGTCCATGGGGCGGCGGCGGTAGGAAATGATGTGCAACAGGACAATAGCAACGATCGACTAGAACTACAGCAGTACCAACTACAGCAGGACCAAGATCAGCCTCATGACCCCGCACATGATCATGGAGAAGATGTTGAACAAGACGTGGAAGAAGATCACGAGGACACAGGGACACCCCTAACGGAAGTTGTGCGTGACCCTCATCTGAAAGAACTGCTTTTGAGAAAGACGACTAACTCGATATCTGCTGCTAGAGAGCAATCGAAGCTAGCGCAACTAGAGATAGACTCGAAGACACCGTTGTATGCAGGCTGCGGTCCGGGAGATTCCAGGCTGAGAGTGGCCCTCGATGTTCTGCAGATGAAGGCGAGATACAAATGGAGCGACATAAGCGTCGATGCAAGCCTGCAATACTGGCACGATGTCCTTCCAGAGGGCAACACCTGTCCTAAAAGTTGCGACGAGGCCAAGAAAGTCGTGTGCCCCTTTGATTTACCTCACGAAAAATACCATGTGTGCATCAACGATTGCTACATTTATCGGAAAGAGGACGCGAACAAAACTATTTGTCCAGTTTGCAGCGCCGCTCGATACAAGAAAGGGAAGAAGAAAGCTCCTCGGAAAGTTGTGTGGTACTTTCCGCTCATTCCCCGTCTGCAACGGTATTTCGCGGACCGCAAGGAAGCAGAGCTCATGCGCTGGCACGCGAAAAGGAGGAATAAAGTTTTGAAAGATCCAAATCGGAGTGAAAAAGTAATTCTGACACATCCTTCAGATGCAAGTCAATGGAAAGCAATTGACTGTGAATATCCAACGTTCGGGGCGGAGGCAAGGAACATCAGGTTGGGTGTGAGCACCGACGGACTCAATCCGTTTGGCAACCAGAGCAGCACCCATAGCACCTGGCCCGTGTTTGTATGGATGTACAACATCCCTCCCTGGTTGTGCATGAAGAGGAAGTATATTCACATGAGTATGCTAATTCAAGGAGTGAACACATGGGACGCCTTCGGTGAACAATATTTCCCAATGAGAGCTGTCTTACTCTGTACGGTTCACGACCTACTCGGCTACGGATATGTGGCGGGCCAGGTGTGCCACGGACATAACGGTTGCGTGAGGTGCATGGATGACCCCACGTTTATGCAACTTCCGAAAGATCCTGGGTCTTCGAAAACAGTTTTCGTTGGCCATCGAAGGTGCCTACCCAACAAAGACCCGTGGAGTAGGCGAGGAGACCTTTTTAACGGTGAGGATGAGCTCCGTGGACCTCCACGTAAGAGGTGCGGCGAAGAAATCTACAATTTGCTGAATGATTGGAAGGAATGCCCAGAGCCGGGAAAGAAAAGCAAAAGGCGCCAAAACGCTTCTGGATGTATGGAAGACGAGGTCGGTGTTTTGGGCCTTGCCATACTGGCCCATTCTCGATACGCCTCACTGCCTTGATCTGATGCATATCACGAAGAATGTGTTTGAAAGTTTGTTTGGCACGCTGCTCAACATGCCGGAGAGGACCAAAGACGGGGTGAAAGCAAGAAACGACCTGAAATATTTTGGTAAGGGTAGATCTTCAGGGGGGACGCCCGGATGATGACGACGACGATCAATCGTGTGATGAGGAGACGGATGGTCGCAAGGCCAAAAGGGTTAAGAGGAATGACTATTACTGCCCCCCTCCTGCTTCACTCTTAGTCCGGACGAGATCACAAAATTGATGATGTGCCTTCTCGGAGTCAAAGTCCCTAGCGGTTACTCAGGGCTAATAAGCAGATTCCTCGACGCGCAGAAACAAAAGTTTAGCGGGATGAAGTCTCATGACTGTTACGTGATGATGACGCAGATACTTCCGGTTGCGATCCGCGGAATAATGGACAAACACGTCCGGGAAACCCTGTTTGGCCTCTGTAACTTCTTCGACGTTATATCTCGAAAGTCGATCACGGGGAAGCAGATCTCAAGGCTACAGGAAAAGATTGTCGTGATACTATGCGAGCTTGAGATGTACTTTCCACCATCATTCTTTGACATATGTGTTCATCTGTTGGTCCATATCGTGGACGATATCATCCATCTCGGGCCGTTGTTCCTGCACAACATGATGCCGTTTGAAAGGATGAATGGGGTCATCAAAGGATATGTTCGCAACAGAGCTCGTCCGGACGGAAGCATCATTCAGGGCTTTCTCACCGAAGAGTGCATCTCATATGGACGTGGAGGACCCAATTGGTCTGCCCAGAAACAAGCACATTGGCAAGCTCGATGGAGTAGGTCGCAAAAATGGACGTAGAGAAGTGCATGTGGATCGGGCTTGTCGACGCACCGACTTTAACAGGGCAAACTTAGTAGCTCTCCAACACATTGACATGGTCGATACTTGGGTGGAAAAACACAAGAGCTCGATTATGAAAAAGTACAGTGAACAAGGCAAGCGGAGGAACGAAGGAGAAATAATCAGAGAGCATAACTCCACTTTCTTGCGTTGGTTTAAAGATGTGATCGTCACTAATCCACCGCCAAGGGATTGTGCGAAAAATAAACTATTGTACGCCTTGGCACATGGCCCAGCTCCCAACCTAGCGACGTTTCAAGCATATGATATCAACGGGTTCACTTTCTACACAGAGTAGAAAGACAAAACTTCCGATTATCAAAACTCAGGGGTAACGATGGAATCCTACACCGGTGACAAAAAGTTAAGATACTACGGAAGGATCGAGGAGATATGGGAGCTTAACTACTCTGGAGAGAAGGTGCCTATGTTCCGCGTCAGATGGGCTAGGATGTCGACCGTCAGAAAAGAAGACCAATACTTTACAACCATGGTTATTCCGGCCGGAACCTCATCAAGCGCGAATGTCACAGCGCAAAATGAGCCATGGGTATTGGCTAAGCATGTGTCCCAATGCTTCTTCATAACAGACCCCGCAAGGCCTAGCCGTGTTGTCGTGAGGAGAGGGAAAAGAAATATCATCGGAATGGATGGAGTCGTTGACGAGGACAAGTTCGACACGTTCGGCGACCCAAATATTGACGATGATCAAGAAGATAATGATGATAGTCATGCAACATACACAACAAGAAGAAGCAGAACTACGCTACCTAGGCATGGTCTTCCATTCATAAGAAGAAGTCATAATGTGGGGTTAAATTATGCAATTGCGACCAAAAAAGGCAAAAAGATCATCAAACACTGAGAAACTATGTATATATCTGTCTGCCAATTGTATGCGACGAAACTATGTATATGCATGGGGTCTGATATCGATGTGCACTTATTATAAATTTAATGTACCTTGTTCTGTATTTCAAATGTGTGGACTTATATTATTTGAAACATAAAGGAAACAAATAGAAATTAAACAAGAAGGAAACAACGGAAAACAATAGAACACATAAAGAAAAAAACAATAGAAAACAACTAAAACCAAAATAATGAAAAGAGAAAACAAGAAGGAAATATTGGAAAACAATTGAAAACATAAAGGGAATAATTGAAAACATAAAGGGAATAAACAAGAAGGAAACAACGGAAAACAATAGAACACATAAAGAAAAAACAATAGAAAACAACTAAAACCAAAATAATGAAAAGAGAAAACAAGAAGGAAATATTGGAAAACAATTGAAAACATAAAGGGAATAATTGAAAACATAAAGGGAATAATGAACAAAAAAAAACATTATTATTTGTAATGTGTTTGAAATTAATTTGTAATGTGTTTGAATTATTATAAATTAAATGTCTTTGAATAATTTAAACAAATAAAAAAACAAAAAAAAACATTATTATTTGTAATGTGTTTGAAATTAATTTGTAATGTGTTTGAATTATTATAAATTAAATGTCTTTGAATAATTTTAAAAAATAAAGAAAACAAAAAAACATTATTATTTGTAATGTGTTTGAAATTAATTTGTAATGTGTTTGAATTATTATAAATTAAATGTCTTTGAATAATTTTTTTAAAAAAAAAACAAAAAAACATTATTATTTGTAATGTGTTTGAAATTAATTTGTAATGTGTTTGAATTATTATAAATTAAATGTCTTTGAATAATTTAAACAAATAAAGAAAAAAAAACATTATTATTTGTAATGTGTTTGAAATTAATTTGTAATGTGTTTGAATTATTATAAATTAAATGTCTTTGAATAATTTAAACAAATAAAGAAAACAAAAAAAACATTATTATTTGTAATGTGTTTGAAATTAATTTGTAATGTGTTTGAATTATTATAAATTAAATGTCTTTGAATAATTTAAAAACAGTAATGTTTCTCAAAGAAAAAACTAATAAAAAATAATACAGTAAATAAATTCAAAAAAAAAGGTAGCGCTGGCGAACAAAGCTTTGTTCGCCAGCGGTAGTGTAGCGCTGGCGAACCAGCCAATATGTTCGCCAGCAGTATGGGCATAGCGCTGGCGAACAAAGCTTTGTTCGCCAGCGGTATGGTTCCCCCTCTCACTTACACCTGGGCCCCACCTCCTCCCTTCTATACAGAGCAGACGCGCGCACAGGGAAAGGACTTAGTCGTTTCGATCGATCGCGTCCGCGCCCGTCGACCTCCTCCCTCTCTGTGATCACCGCGCGCCGCCGCCGTCCGATACGCCTCATGCCGCCGTCCACTTCCCCTCGCCGTCGTCCACCTCCCCTCGCCGCACCTTCCTCCCCTCTCTCCTCTCCTCTGATCGCGGCCCACCACCTGCCCTCCCCTCTCTGCAACCGTGCGCCCGCCCACAGCCACCACCGGCCACCGCGCGCCCAGGACCACCGCCGGCCACCACCTGCCACCGCCACCTCCTGGGAGACTCAGCAGCGCTCCCGCCCTGCTTCCTGCGGCGGCGCTGCTCCCTCTGCTACTCGCTGCACCGCCACGCCCTTAAGGTGTTCGACAGAAAGGTTCGTACCCAAATTCCCTCTGCCCTCCTTGCTCTGTTGTGGTTGAGGTTGATCAGTGGATCTGTTGTGGTTGAGGTTCTTGCTGCAACTAGTTCCTGCTCCTAGTTCCTTGCTGCAACCTTGCTGCTCCTTGCTGCAACTTTGCTGCTCCTTGCTGCAACCTTGCCCTCCTTGCTCTGTTGTGGTTGAGGTTGATCAGTGGATCCACTCCTTGCTGCAACTAGTTCCTTGCTGCTCCACACCTTGCTGCAACTAGTTCCTTGCTAGCTGCTCCACACCTTGCTGCAACTGCATGTGTATCTGTTGTGGTTGAGGTTCCTTTCCATGTGGATTTGTGCCCAGCAGCAGATTACTACATGCTTGTTTTGTTGTGGTTGGTGCCCAACAGCAGATTACTACATCCTTGCTGCTCCACTCCTTGCTGCAACTAGGCCATGGATTTTTTATCTGATAAGAACAGTGTACTCATGCTTGTTTTGTTGCCCCTGGAGGTATTATCTGATAAGAACAGTTTAAACTGATAAGAACAGTTTACTCATGCTTGTTTTCTGGCCAAGCCTGTGATGCAAAGGCTGAGGCAAAAATTTAATAAGAACAGATGCTTTTCTTGCACTTTTAAATCTCCCAGGGATGTGTGTAGCATAGCATCCCTATGCCAGACTGAGGGAAATAAATCCCAGACCACTTTCTGTGCATAATTTAGCAAGATCCCTTCCTAGGATGTGTGTAGAAATCACCTTAGGGTATTAATGTTGTGGTTGAGGTTCCTTTCCATGGATTTGTGCCCAGCAGCAGATTACTACATGCTTGTTTTGTTGCCCCTGGAGCTATGGTTGTGAATTGTGGTACTGGTAGCTACTATCTGATAAGAAACAGTGTACTCATGCTTGTTTTGTTGCCCCTGGAGCTATTATCTGATAAGAATTTTTTATCTGATAAGAACAGTTTACTCATGCTTGTTTTGTTGCCCCTGGAGCTATTATCTGATAAGAACAGATTAAACCGATAAGAACACATTACTCATGCTTGTTTTCTTGGCCAAGCCTATGATGCAAAGGCTGAGGCACAAATTTAATAAGAACAGATGCTTTTCTTGCACTTTTAAATCTCACAGGGATGTGTGTAGCATAGCATCCCTATGCCAGACTGAGGGAAATAAATCCCAGCCCACTTTTAAATTTTTTTATGCATGAAATTGTTAGCAATTTATTTACCTAGTGTTTTCTCTTAGTACTCAATTGTTAGCAATTTTGGGTGGTTGGTGATGGATGGTGTGTATGGATGGTGGTGGCTGGTTGTGATGGATGGCGTGGTTATATGGGTGGTGGATATATGGTGTGGTTGTGTGGATGGCGATGAAATTTTAGGAGGGGTGGATATGGTGTGGTCGTGTGGATGCCCACCTTCGTGTGGATGACGATGATAATATGAGGGGTGGGATCTATTATATGAGGGGTGGGATTTTATGTGCAGGTACCCCACGTGAGTCCCTATTTGCCGGAATGTTGATTAATTTCCGTTCCGGCAAATTTGGGTACTCCATTTGTGATATTTTTAGCAAAGGTCATGCCGAAATTTTCCGTGAATTTTGGCATGATCTTTGCTAAAAAATATCACAACTTAGAGTGTCCGAGAAATTTGGACTCATATGGGGTACATCGTCTAAATTGTAGGATTTGTTGAACTTATTTCGGATTTTCTCTCCTTCATTAGATATGGCTCACAACGACGAGGCGGGTGGCTCTGGTCTCGGACACGGGGACGACGATGTGTGGCTTTCTATGCTAAGCGCCGGAGGAGGACCCGTAGATCCGCACCCGGATCTAGAGATGCCTGGCGACGATGCAGACGACGAGATGGACGAAACCGTTCGCCAGGAACTAGAGCCGCGCAACGATACATCGGGCGCAGAAGGTGATCAAACCGGTAGTGGCACCGGGGATACCGCCTCCGGTAGCGAGGCGTCGGCTAAGAGCAAAGATAGGCGGCACAACATGCTCGCCACCATGCGGGAAGAGTTCACGGAAGTGGACCCCAAGAGCGGTGCTCCCCTCGAGCCGGAGAGTTATGCCAAGGGCTATGGAAACCAGATAGGCTGCATAGCTCGAGACTTCGGAAACGTTAATATGGAGCACCTCAGAGCTAAAGAAAACAAGGCTAATGCCACCCTGCTGATTGAGAAGCTGCACACAAGGTACAAATTCCCGGATCCTTACGACAACCAGGACCTGAAGAAGAATCTGGTCAACTCGTTAGCACTGGGAAAGTTTGCCAAGGCGTTTACGACTTGGAGATCCAGTTTGCGGGAGATGCTTGCGAAGGGTAAGGATTTTGATGAGATCCATAAGATGTGGCCCTCCATTTTCGAGGAAGACTTGGCCCCATTCAAGATCGACGAACTCAAACCGGAAAGGGTGGCGCTGAGTAAATGGGGGAAAGAACAGCGAAAAAAGAACATTGGCCCTCACAATCTCGGAAGCCGGGGTTACCTTGGGAAGCAGAAAGTCTGGGAAAAGGAGGATTCGAAGAGAGAAGGGCCGAACCGTTTGACAAGATCACCGACCCGCAGGTGAGAAATTTTGTCAGGGCCCATTATAGGGAAGATCCCAAAAAGCCCGGCGATCTTGTGTTGAACGAGAAGGTCAAGCTGCTCGAGAATAAGTATCTCGAGGAAGAAGAAAAAGAACGCCTATCCCAATCTGACGGGGGGTCCTCGGCGATGACGAACAAGGACCCGTATGACACCCTTTCATTAGGGCGCGCCGCGATGAAGGGAGTGCCCCTTGACAAGAAGCCGCATCGTGGCCATGTGCATGGCCTCGGAAAGGGTCATCGGCATGCGCACTACTACCGGACACCAAGGATAAGCGTAAGGAGCGGAACAAGGGCCCGGAGAAGACGGTCGACGAGCTTGTGAACGAGAGGCTCAATGAGCTCCTCCCTACCATCTGTGCGTCCGTCGCTCAGTCCTTAGCGCCGTGGATGGCAGGTGGAGGACAAGGGCCGCTCCCAGAGATAAACATAGCCCAAATGGTGCAGCCAGCGCCGCAGAACGTGGCCCCCGTCGTGGCGCCGCAGAACGTGGCCCCCGTCGTGGCGCCGCAGAACGCGGCCCCCGTCGTGGCGTCTGCTGCGCGGAACGAGCCGGCCCCCAACCCTCAGCCGGAAGGTCGCAAAGATCCGTCGCCGCCCCGCCACATCTCTTCAACGCCGCCGCCGACACTTAGCGGTCCATCCCCCTTGTCTGAGCTCAATGCCCTCACGGTAATTCAACGTGCACTGCTTAATTACATATTATGACTTAATTCGTGACGGCATCAGTCCCTAACAACGATCGCGCGACGTTTCGCAGGCCGACGAGACGGGATGCACATTGCTCCTTAATGTGAACGGCGAGTTAAAGGACGTCGCCAAAGGAAAAATCATCACACCTCTGAACCGCGTATCCCACGGCGTTCGTATGCCCGAGGACGTGTTCAGAGTGACATTAAGTCCGGTGCTCCCTGGTTGCGGTGCTCTCGATCCTCCGAACCAACCACCCGTAGCCGACAGCGAGTTGAACCTGGAGCAATGCTTGGTTTGGCCATTGACCTGGCCGAAATCACTAATTCGTTTGGAAAGTACTCCTGCCAACACTCCAACACCGGTCCAGGGGTCGGGGCACCCGAGCCAACACAAGGATTTCTCACCTGCAAAGTCCGTGCAACACGACGGCGACGATGCTGAAGATGAGAACCCCAATGACTACCTCGTCGACGATCCTTACGAGGGGGCGCCCGGCCTGGATGATCTTGATCAACTTCTCTTGCCAGCGGAGGAAGCGGATAAAAATCGATGCACAAAGCGTCTTTTCTCTTCTCAAGAACCGGCAGTCCCCGAGCAAGAAGTCATCAGCCAGGATGCCCTCAAAGAGGCGGTAGCGGATGTATTTCATCAGACTCAGCCCAAGAAGACGGCACGGAAAAGAACTAAGAAGAGTTCTGCCGTTGCATCGATGAGCCAACCGGTGGAGGGGACCAAGTCCAAGCCGCAGACAGGACGTGTATTGGACAGGATACCCATAACCGACTGGCATCAGATCCATGAGTTGGGCAAACTGATGTGTCGTGGGATAATCACGGCAGATGTTACCGGGGGTAACTGATCTTGGGGCAAGACGACACAGGCATTTGGGAGAGGGTTTAGCTCAGAGGAAAACATGGTGCAACTCGATCTGGTAGCCGGCAATCAAAGTCGCCGAGTCTCCGATCTCGATACAATAACTCAACTCTGGGATTACACTCGATGCTCGATATCACACGATGTTGCTAGGGCTCTTAGATCTCTCCAAACTAGACATAGGGGTCGGTTTATAAAGCACCGTACCCTCCTGACTTGCCCTCCAAGGCGCACCCGGAATCCTACCCGGACACTGCTTACAAACCCTAGCTTTCCTTACCGCAACCCACAATCCGGGTTACGAGGCCTACAAACTTTGGGCCTTCCAAAAGTTTCATTATCCTTAGTCGGATCCTGCGCCGTGTCCCTTGGGCCGGGTTACACCTTGGAGTTGGCCTACCGGGTTATTATCCCTCCATCAGTAGTCCCCAGAATAGCTTGGGCTTCATGGATCCCACTTGAAGCGCTTGCTATTCCCTGCAAAGATATCAAACATACGGGCATATAGAGACCGGGTTAAGATGTTTTGATGTTCAGCCAGGCCTCACTCCACGGTAGCCATGCAATAACCCGGGTTTTTCCTCCGAACACCTTGACTCAAATTTCCGGGTCCAAATCATAATAAAAATCCCAGGATCCCATGCTCGATAATCAATCCTGATATCCCGGAGTTAACCTCCTTCTTTCTTTTATCCAGATGCCCTGCTCCATATTTGGCGCATATTTCGCAAAAACCACGTGAACAACCGTCACCCCATGATTTCCGGCTTCTGGCCATCGAGATAAGCTCACCCTTACTCTATAAATAACACTCAGAGGGTAACCCTAAATTCATCACCACGCCACAACTTCCCCTTTCTCTCCTTGCTCCTCGCTTCCTCGCAGCACCGCCGCCAGGGGCTCGCGCACATCATCAAGGCGAAATTGCTTCCAGCCGCGCTCGCCCTCAAGCCGTCCCGCGCCGCCGCCACGTTCCGCCATCACACCTTCATTCCTCTCGCCAAGAATCGTGAAGGGGCACTCGAGTCACGCGCCCAACACCGTCGCTTCCAAACCTCAATCTCTCCAGTAAGCCTCTTACATCTGTCTAACTTATCCTTGCAATTTTTCCAATTTCAACCAGGATCGAATCTGGGTCAACCTGCGAATCACTTTTCTGATTACATCAAATTAGATTGATTCGACATCCACCAGCTCTTTTAACCGCCTGCTATATAGTCGCAACTCATCTCGTACCAATATTAACCATCAAAACTCCTGTAGGATCAATCGCAAGCTTTCCCATCTAGATCCGTTCCTCCTCGATTTTCCGCTCTCTGCATTAACACCCGGAAAATCCTCTTTTTCAAGCTACTTTACTTGCAATAGATACATGGGCAATCACCCATCGACCCCAAATGCCTTTCCATATGTAAGTGCCCTATAATTTCCACAGTTGCACTCAACACCCGGATACTTTGTAATTTCCGCACCACAGCATGATACCCGGATAATTCTCAGCTTCATACTTTCTTGACACCTTACACTCGGATACTTCAACACTCCCGGGTCTTATTTGATACGCCTCTTTTTCTGGTGCTTTGCAGGTTGATCCCATGGCTCCCAAACGACAAGGAAAACAACCGACCCAGGCGAGAAATACCCAAAGCATATCCGCCAACTGGGGGCGTTCCACGGCTACGAAAGCCAAGTTGGAGGAGCTAGCCGAATTAGGAACTCTCCCTTCTCAGAAGGACATTCACTGGAGGGCGCCAGGCAGTGAGACCCGGCCCACACCCACAGAAAACGAGGTAATCTGCTTCGTAGAGCACGTGACCCGGGGATTCCGTCCTCGGGTCACCCTTTCTTTAGGGAGGTCTTAGATCACTATGGACTCCGAATGTTCGACATAGGGCCTAACTCTATGTTGAACATCACCCACTTCATTGTTCTCTCTGAATCGTACTTGTGCATGCCGCCGAGTTTAACTCTCTTCATCGAGTTATTCCAATGCAAGCCGTGCCGCGAAAGCGGCGACGGAGCGCTCCTAACCTGTGGCGGGGTATCCATCCAGCGCCGCAGGAATTCTCTGATGCCAACCCTCAACCTACACTCCCACGTCAAACACTGGCAACTGTCCTTCTTTTATTGCCGCGATACCTCCCCTGACAGTGAAAAGAAGCTGCCGGGTTACTCAGAGACCCCCTCGAGCCCTCCGAGTCTTTCAGTGCCTTTGCATCAGATTCGGACAGGGAGACAATCCTTCCCTTGCTAACCAAGATGGCCATTCTCTCAGCCCAAGGCCTCCTCGGGCTCAATTTAATAAAAACATGGGTTGACTTCCGGATACAACCCAACTCCGTTCGCACCAAACTGATGTGCGAGTACTCAGGGCACACCACAGATACGCTCGATACTCCACCAAAAGCTTTGCAGCCGGCGATACTAACAAGACCATCAAAGGCTTCTTAACGGAGAAGCTGGAGGTGATAAAGGGCATCACGGGTTACCCCGTTTACTCGGGACAACCCGGCTCCAGCGGTAATACCTGATATCCATAACTTACTTCCGTACCTTGACTCGATACAGCTTCTAACCCTTAGTCTCATTTCTTTGTCTTAGGCTGATGACCCTTTCTGGAGAATTGAACCCTTCCCCCCTTCCAGAGGCCCGGAAGATGAGGACGAGCCGGCTGATGGTAGTGAAGGTATTTGCACAGGATCTGCATATTTTTACTTGTATTACTTCCCTTTCGTTTATCTTTTCTCCAACTAACACACACTCGATTCGCAGGACTGGAAGACGAAGGTGAGGCCAACGAGGATGACCCGGAAGCAACTGAATCAGACCAAGAAACAACAGTCGGAGCCAAAAGGAAAACCAGAGGAGCCGTGTCCAAGGTTCCTTTTTCCTCGTTATCCTCTGAACCTTATTCCTTTGACGCCATGCGACGACTTAACCATGAATTATCAAATTCGTCGTGCTTGAAGGACTCCTCCCCAGCCAAGCGCATAGTAACTCGGAGCTCCTCGGGTGAAGATCCCCTTAACCCGGGCATCTCTATTTCCTCGGTTCCTCGTGGCGGCGCTCCTCCGCCTCGTCCTTCCGACTCTCCTCAACGCCACCCTTCTCCTAACCATCCACGTGCGGGCAATTCCGGGTCCCGTTGGTAGTTCCCGTGGCAACCTCATCTGCTTCCAGCGGTGAGCTCCCGCCTGATTATACCGTGAACGCCGGGTAAGTTTACGCTACATGATTTCCTTTTATGCTTAACAAGTTTCCACTCAAGCCACCATCATCACTAATAGCCACTTTCTCTCATCTTTCCTTTAGCGCTCAAGCCGTCGTTAGCGACCCGGAAAATATAGAAGCAGATAACCATCAGGCGGAGAAACCGACTGACCATGCGGACGCCGCGACTGGCGATGATACAGCGAATAATCAGGAACAAGGCCCTCTGAACAACCCACTTCCCCAAGCTGCCGGATCTCCTTCCTCATCGGAACCAGTAGACGAGGAGATCGAAGTTCTAGATACAAGGATGAGTTCTCCCAACCCGGCCACCCAAACTGTCCGGGTCTCAACTCCAAGGGCGGGGAGAGCCCCCCACCAAACGACCAAGCTGCCGGCTCTTCCGGTGCTCGATCCGAGGAACTGACCTTTACCCAGATGCTAGAAACCCTTCGCACTTTAAGGTCCAATGAAGAGAACATCTTGGGAGCTTTGATTGCCAAACACGAGGTAAATCCGACTAATATTGCTTATGCCTTTATCCAGTCCCCAAGTTCCGAGTGAATTGATTCATAATTTACTTGGGACTTTGTTATACAAGCGATTGATAACTTATTCCTCTACCCAACTGATCCTTTGTTTGCATGCATGCAGGCTTTCGTAACTCAATCCGAGGAAAAAACTGGCGGGCGCCACCAAGCTCATCGAAAAGGAGGTAGCTTTACGTGAGGCAGCCGAGGCCGAGTCTAGGAGGAATAAGTTGATAATGAGAAAATATAGGAAAAGGGCTCACCGGGCAGAAGATGACCTAACAAGCCTTTCCGTCCAAATATCAGACACATATCGTGCTTTACTTGGTACGTTTCCTCCTCCGATTTATCTTTTTGATAGATAGCAATAGTTTCCCGACTTATGTCTCCATTTCCTCAGGCCCGGACGAAACCGTGCCGGAAGAAGATGACATGGCCAAGCTGAAAACCATGAATAGCGCTATCCGGCAACTATGTGCCGGAACCAGATGGATCCTTGATGAGTTGCGGTGGCCGGGCAGAGGACATGTTGATCTGAAAAGGCTGTTGGACGCCCTATCCACTGTTCCCGAGTGGATTCGGCACTGGAAGCGCTCATCTTGCCGGGTTGGAGTGACCGGGGGCTTGCACTTGCGAAAGCTTATCTCCCCAAACTCGAGCTAGCGAGGCTTATGGGCGGCTTCCCAGAGTTCAAGCTTGACGGATCCAAGTTTTCAGTAAAGGATTTTCAGGCCGTCCAGAAGGAGGTCCGTTACCCGGCCAGCGTAATTGCTGATGAAGTGGATGTTAACATACTTGTTCCAGCATATGATTCTGCCGATAAAGTAATTAAGTCGGATCTTCCTGAGCCGTATGACATGCTGGCTCGGTGGAAGGAGGAAGCTGCTGCGATAAGGGCGGAGGCTGCCAAGAAGCAAGCTGAAGCCGGCTCTGCTCCTGCTGCCTCAACACCAGTCGTTCCGCCCCTGCAGGGGCTGGTACCGCTGATCCGGGTGCTGCTGCTACCACCAATGATGGCAAGGGTAAGGCCAAGATGGACGCCGAGTGATATATGGTTTCTAATGCCTCTTCTTAAGCGCCAGTCGGTCGACATACTTTTTGAAATAGTCATATTTTGGGCGGTGCGCCTGTGCACCTTTGATATTTTTTCACCAGGATTTTGTAATGCACGCTAAGGCCTTGATATACTCGATGCCTGTTCCGGCCTTTTTAAGTTTAAGCTCATCTGTTCTCGATATCTGGTTTTACTTATTGTTCCTTTTGTGAAAACTCAATTTCCGGGTCTCATGGGTTTGACAAGCGGATTTTGCTTCGAAGTCCCCAAGTCCCCAAGACTCGGATATTTGGATTTTTGCAACTATACAAGTAAGCCAGTTTTTCTCTTTTCAAGATTTCAAGCTACCGGGCCCGGATTGCCGAGTCTAGGACACTTGATCTTGAAAAGGGAACAAAATGCTTATTGCTATTTTCACAAAGATCCACGAGTTATTTCACATAGGTTTTGAAGTTATGCTTAATAGTCGTTGAGTTTCCAGCTATTCAGCCTTGTACTCTGCATAACTTGTGGTTTAGATGACCCTTTTGACTGTCTTGTACTGTAAGCCGGCTTTCGCGTGGATACCATGTTGTTACATCAATACGAAGACATAGCCAGCCAATCCCCGTCGGGTTTCATGACTAACTGCCATCGTAAGCGAACAAATCATGCCACTTTAATGCGAGTCACATCGAGCTTAAGTAAGAATAGCCAAGAAATTTGGACTTCTTTGTCCGGTTATAAGATTGTAGCCGTACTCGTTTGCAAGTAATCGGCCCTTATAACTCATATGCATCATGGCCGGGTCTTTGAGTTTGTAACTGTGCTATTTAAGCGACCAGCCCCAAGACCTAGATATACGCATCGTACTGAGAATACAAACCTGATAACAACCATCTCTTTTCTTGATAACCATCTCTTTACTTGATATGAAAAATGTAGGTCAGCAAGCCGCCTCATTAAAAACCCGTCCAGTCCCAAAGGTACCCTGGATAGGAAAAGAGTACGTCAGAAAACCTGCTGCCTATTACATCGTGCAATTCCACTTGCCAATATAGTCTTTACTAAGTATAATACGGACGTAGCTGAGCCACGTTCCATGGTCTATCTCTTTCTTGCATAGATGAAGTGGTGTGTGCGGTGTCGTTGACTGTAGCCGACTCTTCCCTTGCATCTATCAAATAATACGATCCGTTATGCAGATTCCGGCTTATGATAAATGGTCCTTCCCATGGTGGTGATAATTTGTGTTTTCCTTCGTTTGACTGTACCAGGCGTAGAACCAAGTCTCCTTCCTGGAATACCCGGGTCTTCACACGCCGGCTATGATACCTCCGTAGATCTTGCTGATATATGGCTGATCTTTCCAGGGCTTGTTCTCTTTGCTCTTCTAACATATCTACGGCGTCCTGCCGGGTTTTTTCGTTCTGTACTTCGACGTAAGCTGATACTCTAGGCGAATCGTGAATAATGTCACTCGGTAACACTGCTTCCGCACCATAGACCATGAAGAAGGGTGTCATCTGAGTGGATCTGTTAGGTGCAGTGTTGATACCCCAAACCACAGAAGGAAGTTCTTCGACCCATGCACCAGCAGCCCTGACACAGGGAACTCGCAATCGTGGTTTTAATCCGCGAAGCAATTCTTGGTTTGCCTCTCCACTTGTCCATTGGCCTGGGGATGAGCCACCGATGCCAGATCGAGCCGGATTCCATTGTTGCCACAAAACTTCTCCATCTCACCAAGGGACATGTTGGTTCCATTGTCGGTAATTATGCTGTGGGGGTACCTGAACCGGTAGATAATCCTTTTCAGGAACTTGACTGCTGTAGCTGCTTCGCAATTAGTAACTGGCATAACCTCAACCCACTTGGTAAACTTATCAATAGCCACCAAAAGATGTGTCTTCTTGCATGGTGACATATGAAAGGGGCCAACCATGTCCATACCCCAGACGGCAAACGGCCAAGTTAACGGGATAGTCCGCAACTCCATAGCCGGCACATGGGTTTGGCGAGCGTACCTTTGACATCCGTCACACCTTGCTACCAATCGTTCCGCATCCGCTAGGGCCGTGAGCCAGAAAAACCCGTGTCGATAAGCTTTAGCCACAAGAGACCTTGTGGACGCATGATGTCCACAGTCGCCTTCATGGATTTCCTTGAGAATCTGTCTGCCTTCTTCCGGCGCTACGCAGCGCAAAAATACTCCTGCTGCACTTCTCTTGTACAATTCCCCATTGATGATAGAATATCCCTTTGCTCGCCTCAAAATTTGCCTTGCTAATACCTCCTGTTGTGGTAACTCGCCTCGTGATAAGTAGGCCAAAAACGGTTCTGTCCACTCGGGAATAGTACATACAGTGGCTTCGAGTCCTGAATCCGGGTCTTGATTTGCCAATTCCTCCTCTGACTCGATTTTAACTGATGGTCGCCATAATTCGTCAGGAAAACGTTAGGTGGAACTGGCTCTCTGCGCGAGCCGAGTCTGGCGAGGGCGTCGGCTGCCTCATTCTTTCTTCTGTCTATATGCTCCACCTCATACCTGGAAAAACATCCTGCAACCCTATCAACTTCCTGCGGTATGCTGCCATAGTTGCGTCCTTTCTATCCCACGTTCCTGACACTGCTGTACCACAAGGTCCGAATCTCCGAAGCATCGTATCCTCTTGATGTTCATCTCTTTGGCTACCTTTAAGCCATGCAATAGGGCCTCGTACTCGGCCACGTTGTTGGAACAGTCGAAGTGAATTTGTAGCACGTAACTCAATTTGTCCCCTTTGGGTGATGTTAGCACCACCCCAGCTCCTGATCCCTCGTACTGCTTTGATCCGTCGAGTGCATGATCCATGACTCGGAATTTGGAACCGTTGCAGTCATGCCTGTATGTGTCTAGTCGTTAACGAAATCAATTAAAGCTTGAGATTTGATTGCTGACCTGGGTTCGTAGTTGATATGATAATCCCCATCTCTATCGCCATTTGGCTATTCTTCCGTCGCGTCCGAGTTTCTGATGATATCCGACATTGGTATTGAACTAACCACTGTTATGGGATGTTCTTGGAAATACGGCTTCAGCTTCCGGCTGGCCATAAAGACCCCGAACACCAATTTTTGCCAATGTGGATAGCGCTGCTTTGCTTCTGATAATACCTCGCTGACGTAATAAACCGGCCTCTGAACCGGGTATCCTTTCCCATCCTCTTGGCGTTCCACAACAACTACTGCACTGACGGCTCGGGGGCCAGCTGCCACATATAGTAACATAGGTTCTTTAGGACCCGGCGCCGCTAGTATGGTGCTTCAGATAACTGCTTCTTTAGTGCCTCAAATGCTCGTCTGCCTCTTGATCCCACACGAACTTATCTGATTTCCGCAAGAGCCGGTACAATGGTATTGCTTTTTCTCCGAGTCTGGATATGAATCTGCTCAAGGCTGCTACGCAGCCGTGAGCTTTTGAACATGCTTCAAATTTTCGGTTTTTTCAGACTCTGGATGGCCTTGATTTTATCCAGATTTGCCTCGATTCCTCTCTCGGAAACTATGAAGCCGAGTAATTTCCAGCTGGAACTCCAAACACGCACTTTGTCGGGTTAAGCTTCATCTGGTACCTCCTCAAGTTTTTGAACGTCTCCTTTAGATCATCGATAAATGTCTCCGCTTCCGAGTCTTGATGACCACGTCATCCACATAGGCATGGACGTTACGTCCGATTTGGTCTCAAAGCACTTTTGAATACACCGTTGGTAAGTTGCGCCAGCATTCTTCAACCCAAACGTCATAGTTTTATAACAAAAGGCCCCAAAAGGGGTTATGAATGATGTTTTCTCCCAATCCTCCCTTTTGAGCTTAATCTGATGATACCCGGAATATGCGTCCAGGAAGCATAACAGATCGTTCCAGCTACTGCGTCTATATCTGATCTATCCTTGGCAGCGCGAACGGATCCTTTGGGCAATGTTTGTTGAGACTCGTGAAGTCAATGCACATCCTCCACTCGTTGGTCTTTTTCATCACCAGAACCGGGTTAGCCAACCAATCCGGGTGAATACTTCCATGATAAAGCCGGCTGCCAATAGCCGAGCGATCTCTTCGCCTATAGCCTTCCTTCTTTCCTCATTCATTTTCCTCAAACCTTGCTTCACGGGCCTGGACTTGGGATCCACATGCAAACTGTGCTCAGCCAATTCTGTAGGGATACCCGGCATGTCGCTAGGTGTCCAGGCAAACACATCTGCATTCGAGCGAATAAACTCCACGAGCGCTCCCTCTGCTCTTTTCCCAGGTTAGACCCTATGGTAAACTGCTTAGTAGAATCCCCTTCGACAAAATCTATCTTCCTGGTGTCTTGCGCTGCCTTGAATTTTGCTCTCTCATCCTCAGTATTCGGCTTTTTCAAGGCTGTTCTATCGTCCGGATTTACTTGAGACCGGTAATATTCGAGCTCTTCCTTCCTGCATGCCTGCTCGGCCATAACTGAATCTCCTTCGTCGCACTCGGCCGCTACATCCCGGTTCCCATGTATAGTGATGGTCCGTTTAGGACCCGGGATTTTCAGCTGCAAATACACGTAGCACGGCCTAGCCATGAATTGGGCGTAAGCCGGCCTCCCAAACAGTGCGTGGTAAGGACTGCGCAATTTGACCACCTTGAACGTGAGCCACTCAATTCGATAATTATCCGTCGATTCTCCAAAAGCAACTTCCAAGGTGATCCTTCCCTCGGGGCTCGCCGAGTGACCTGGCACGATCCCATGAAAGATTGTCGAACTTTTTTGTAACTGAGACTCTTTGAGATTCATCCGTAAGAAGGTTTCCAATAAAGGATGTTGATGCTGCTTCCACCGTCCATCAGGACCTTCTTCAATTCGTAACCATTAAACTGTGGAGCACCACCAATGCCAAGACTCCTGGACGCTCTATTTTCTCCGGATGGTCTTTTCTACTCCATGTTACCTCTTGTTCCGCCCATCTGAGATGTCCCGGCGCGGCCAACGAAGTCGAGTTTGCCGCTTGCTTTAATGTCTTCTCGTTCCTGCTGGAAGTTCCTGTAGTATGCACATGATATTGTCCTTTTAAATTAGTCGTTCGTACCGTACCGATGAAGATGTTGATCCGGCCGATCGTCAATATAGATCCGGACTCGAGGTGATCCGATTCTGGCCCCCAGCCGGAATCGTCCACCATCTTTTCTCCTTCGTGGTCGATGTAGATTTCTCCAATGACAAGATTTTCCATGCCCTTCCGAGCTTCTCCCGTGATGTAAACACCTTTGGACGCAGGCCCCATGGTGGGCGCCAACTGTCGTGGGATAATCACAGCAGATGTTACCGGGGGTAACTGATCTTGGGGCAAGACGACACAGGCATTTGGGAGAGGGTTTAGCTCAGAGGAAAACATGGTGCAACTCGATCTGGTAGCCGGCAATCAAAGTCGCCGAGTCTCCGATCTCGATACAATAACTCAACTCTGGGATTACACTCGATGCTCGATATCACACGATGTTGCTAGGGCTCTTAGATCTCTCCAAACTAGACATAGGGGTCGGTTTATAAAGCACCGTACCCTCCTGACTTGCCCTCCAAGGCGCACCCGGAATCCTACCCGGACACTGCTTACAAACCCTAGCTTTCCTTACCGCAACCCACAATCTGGGTTACGAGACCTACAAACTTTGGGCCTTCCAGAAGTTTCATTATCCTTAGTCGGATCCTGCGCCGTGTCCCTTGGGCCGGGTTACACCTTGGAGTTGGCCTACCGGGTTATTATCCCTCCATCACGATGCTTCCGCCGAGGTTGGTCTCCTTGCTGTCAGGTGATATGCGTAGCGTCCATGACGGTGTACTATATATGGAGGAGATGCTTCTGAAAGAGAAAAATCCAACGCTGCCGGTTTTGGTCGCAAAGGTGCCATCTACGGCGGGATTTGTCACTGAAGGCAACGCAAACAAGATCATCATTAGATTTGACGACATTTTTCCGGATGTTCCACATGAAATCCCTCCACTCGTCAATCGTGCGTCTGTTTACGCTCAGTTTGGCGCATCAGCTATCCATAGAGGATGTCAAAAACATCGCGCTAGCAGACCCCTACTACATGCACGACATGTACTTGAGCAACCCCAAGGGTAGGGCAAAAGCGACAAAGTACCTCCAACAAGTGTTGCTTAATAACCATATGAACAAGAGGATCACCCTCGTGCCTTACTTTCCCGAGTAAGTTATATTTCCCATCTTTACATAAGTTTGCGCATATACGATTTTTAAGGATTATATATATGGACTCTCCTGTTTTGCGCAGAAACAAATACGGCACCCTCATCATGCTCTACCCGAGAGACGCGCACGCAGTATATCTCGACTCCGGGAGTACGATGAAGGAGAAGAACTACTCCCTCATCAAGTCTGTTCTGAATGATGCTTTGGACGGCTACATCAAGGGGGAAGGATTCTGCGACAGGAAGAAACAAATTCAAGGCAAATATGTGTTCAGACACAGAACAGAGTTTCCTGCCCCAAGCAGGCGCCAGGCGGCCATATGGAGGCATGGTACCTCATCCAACACATGACGGAGATCGTGAAGGACCAACATAGTCTACAATACATGTCTGCTGTGGACAAATGGTCTCGCAGCATCGTCGAATGGTCTGATGCTGAATTCAGACAAAACTTTGGTCGCATCCAGCGCAAGCTCTGCACAATCATCTATAAGGATGTAGTAACTCATGGATCCGTCTTCCACTGGAACCCCACCATCTAACAATGAGTTGCGACAATGTGTGCTAGAGCAGACTGACGAGAGACCATTCAACTCGTTAGAAGGTGCTCTTCCGTTCCGCCGGAGAAGAAACAGAAGATCACAACATCGAGGAAGAAATGATCGACGGTATGTATTCGATTCGTTACGAATTGCTCCTAATAAGAACTTGTGATTTCCTTTGCGGTCTAATGCTTTTATCTTGGTCTACAGAGAGATGAATCGAAGAAGTGGACGGCACGCTGGCCCTAGCCAAAGATCGCAAGCGGAGGCGGAAGCTAAAGCGGAGGCGGACCGTATATCTAGTCTTCTTTGCGATTGATCTCTATATCGCGCCTACGTTGCATAGATGTCGTCATACCTTTGTAATCGTTGAACTAATTAGATGGCTATATTTTGGGTTCGAAATCTTCCGACATAAACGTGTTATTGAGATCAATGTGTTGTATTCGTACTTATGAGAATTGGATATGGATGCATATGTATCGATGTGTTAATTTCGTTATCGATGTTGAGAATTGGAAATGGATGCATATGTATCGATGTGTTAATTTCGTTATCGATGTGTTAAATTCGTTATGGATGGATGCATATGTATCTAACAGTGATTTATACGTGTGAAGTTTATAAATTACAGAATTTGAATGTATTTGAACTTGTATAGCATCAGAATATACAAACTGTTATACAAAAAAATATTAAAAATACAAACCTGGGAAAGTTACCACTGGCGAACAAATGTCCTACCGCTGGCCAACAGCACCACTGGCGAACTAGGGCCCTACCGCTGGCGAACCAGCACCGCTGGCGAACAGAGCAGCTACCGCTGGCGAACATAGCGCTGGCGAACAAGGCTTTGTTCGCCAGCGGTAACATGCACTACCGCTGGCGAAGTGATGTTCGCCAGCGGTAACCTGCTACCACTGGCGCAGTAGCGCTGGCGAACACATGTTCGCCAGCGGTAGCTTAATCTTGTTCGTCACTGGTAGCCTATTTCCTACTAGTTACTATATCGTGGTCCGGGGACAATTTCATGGGCATTTATGACATTCATCAAAACTTGTCGATTTGGTCCTTTCTTGCAGTTTTCGTGAGCTAGAGCACACTATTTAGGGGTCCGGGGACAATTTCATGGGCATTTCTGGCATTCACTAAACTCGTCGATTTGGTGCTTTCGCGTTGTTTTCATGAGCAATAGTACACTGTTTGGGTTTCCGGGGACAATTTCATGGGCATTTCTGACATTCATTAAAACTCGTGGATTTGGTCATATGTCACAGTTTTCGTGAGCTATTGTACACTATTTCGTGTTCCAGGGACAATTTAATTGTCATTTCGGCATTCATTAAAACTCGTAGATCTGGTCCTTTCTCGTAGTTTTTGTGATCTATCATACACTGTTTTGGGGTCCGGTGACAATTTCATGGGCATTTGTGGCATTCATTAAAACTCGACGATTTGGTTCTTTCTTCTAGTTTCGGTGAGCTTGGGTACACTATTTCTTTGTCCGTGGACAATTTCATCGGCATTTGTGGCATTTCGTTAAAGCTCGTCGATTTTGTCATATCTCGCAATTTTTGTGAGCTATAGCATAATGTTTGGTTATCCGGGGACAATTTCATGAGAATTTCTGGCATTCATTACACTCGTGGATTTGGTCATATCTCACAGTCTTCGTGAGGTATTGTACACTATTTTGTATTCTGGGGTCAATTTAATGGTCATTTCGACATTCATTAAAACTTGTAGATCTGGTCCTTTCTCGCAGTTTTTGTGAGCTATCGTACACTGCTTGGGATCTGGGGACTATTTGTGAGCATTTCTGGCATAAATGAAAATCATCGTTTTGTTGCTTTCTCGCACTTTTCGTGAGCTATAGAACACTGTTTGGGGTCCCGGGAACATTTCATGGGCATTTCCCGCACTCATTAAAACTCCTCGATTTGGTCCTACCTCAAAGTTTTCGTGAGCTATATCACACTGTTTGGGGGACAGGGACAATTTCATGGGCATTTTCTGGAATTCATTAAAACTCGTCGATTTGGTCATTTGTCGCAGTTTTCGTGAGCTATAGAACACTATTTGGGGGTCCGTGGACAATCTCATGGGCATTTCTTGCATTCATTAAAACTCGTCGATTTGGTCCTTGCTCGAAGTTTTCGTGAGCTATATTACACTGTCTGGTAGTAAGGGGTCAATTTCATGGGCATTTTGGCATTCATTAAAACTCCTTGATTTGGTCCTACCTCGCAGTTTTTGTGACTATAGCACACTGTAGGGGTCCGGGGATATTTTAATTGGCATTTCTGGCATTCATTAAAAACTCGTCGATTTGCTCCTACTCCAGTTGGGGGTTTGGGGACAATTTCATGGGCAGTTCTATCATTCATTAGAACTCGTAGATTTGATCCTTTCTCGCAGTTTTTTTGAGCAATAGTACACTGTTTCGTGGTCTGGGGACAATTTCATGGGCATTTCTGGCATTCATTATAACTCGTCGATTTTGTCCTTTCTCGCAGTTTTCGTGAGCTATGTACGTTGTTTTGTGGTCCGGGGACAATTTCATGGCATTTCTAGCATTCATTAAAATCGTAGATTTGGTCGTATGTCGCAGTTTTTGTGAGCCATAGTACACTATTTGGGGGGTACGGGCACATTTTCTGGGCGTTTCTGGCATTTTAAAATCCTCGATTTGGCACTATGTCATAGTTTTTGTGAGCCATAGTACACTGTTTGGTGGTCCGGGGACAATTGGGCATTTCTGCATTATTAAAACTCGTCGATTTTGTCCTTGCTCGAAATTTTCGTGATCTATAGTACACTATTTGGTCGCAAGGGGACAATTTCATGGGTATTTCTAACATTCATTAAAACTCCTCGATTTGTTCTTTCTTGCAGTTTTTTGTGAGCTAGAGACATGTTTAGGGGTCTGGGGAATTTCAGGGGCATTTATGGCATTCATTAAAACTTGTCGATTTGGTCCTTTCTCGCAGTCTTTGTGAGCTATTGTAACATTGTTTGGGGGGTCCGGGAGACAGTTTCATGGGCATTTTGACATTCATTAAACTCGACGATTTGGTTATTTCTTGAAGTTTTGTGAGCTAGAGGACACTATATCATGGTCCGATGACAATTTCAGTGGCATTTATGCATTCATTAAAACTTGTCGATTTGGTCTTTCTTGCAGTTTTGTGAGCTAGAGCACACTGTTTAGGGGTTCGGGGACAATTTCATAGGCATTTCTGGCATTCATTAAAACTCGACGATTTGATTCTTTCTTGCAGTTTTCGTGATCTAGAGTACACTATTTCGTGGTCCGGGGGCAATTTCATGGGCATTTATGGAATTCATTAAAATTGTCGATTTGGTCCTTTCTTGTGGTTTTCGCGAGCTAGAGCACACTGTTTAGGGGTGGGGGACAATTTCATGGGCATTTCTGGCATTCACTAAAACTCGATTGATTTGGTCCTTTCACTAAAACTCGTCGATCTAGGGGCCAGATCACCCCATGCGCGGCTAGGGGGCGCCGCCTATGGTGTGGACCCCCTATGGCCCCTCTTCGGGTCTCTTCGGGACTCGTGGAACCTTCGGTTAATTCTAAGACTTCCGGGCTTTAAATTTTCCAATTCCAAGAATATTTCCAAAACAACTTTTCTGAAATTAAAAACAACAGAAAACAGGGAACTGGCTCTGTGGCATCCCGTCTTTTCTCTTCTCAAGAACCGGCAGTCCCCGAGCAAGAAGTCATCAGCCAGGATGCCCTCAAAGAGGCGGTAGCGGATGTATTTCATCAGACTAGCTAAGAAGATGCACGGAAAAGAACTAAGAAGAGTTCTGCCGTTGCATCGATGAGCCAACGGTGGAGGGGACCAAGTCCAAGCGCAGACAGGACGTGTATTGGACAGGATACCCATAACCGACTGGCATCAGATCCATGAGTTGGGCAACCGATGCTTCCGCCGAGGTTGGTCTTCCTTGCTGTCAGGTGATATGCGTAGCGTCCATGACGGTGTGTACTATATATGGAGGAGATGCTTCTGAAAGAGAAAAATCCAACGCTGCCGGTTTTGGTCGCAAAGGTGCCATCTACGGCGGGATTTGTCACTGAAGGCAACGCAAACAAGATCATCATTAGATTTGACGACATTTTCCGGATGTTCCACATGAAATCCCTCCACTCGTCAATCGTGCGTCTGTTTACGCCAGTTTGGCGCATCACTATCCATAGAGGATGTCAAAAACATCGCGCTAGCAGACCTACTATGCACGACATGTACTTGAGCAACCCCAAGGGTAGGGCAAAAGCGACAAAGTTACCTCCACAAGTGTTGCTTAATAACCATATGAACAAGAGGATCACCCTCATGCCTTACTTTCCCGAGTAAGTTATATTTCCCATCTTTACATAAGTTTGCGCATATACGATTTTGAGGATTATATTATGGACTCTCCTGTTTTGCGCAAAACAAATACGACACCCTCATCATGCTCTACCCGAGAGACGCGCACGCAGTATATCTCGACTCTGGGAGTACGATGAAGGAGAAGAACTACTCCCTCATCAAGTCTGTTCTGAATGATGCTTTGGACGGCTACATCAAGGGGGAAGGATTCTGCGACAGGAAGAAACAAATTCAAGGCAAATATGTGTTCAGACACAGAACAGAGTTTCCCTGCCCCAAGCAGGCGCCAGGCGGCCATATGGAGGCATGGTACCTCATCCAACACATGACGGAGATCGTGAAGGACCAACATAGTCTACAATACATGTCTGCTGTGGACAAATGGTCTCGCAGCATCGTCGAATGGTCTGATGCTGAATTCAGACAAAACTTTGGTCGCATCCAGCGCAAGCTCTGCACAATCATCTATAAGGATGTAGTAACTCATGGATCCGTCTTCCACTGGAACTCCCCACCATATAACAATGAGTTGCGACAATGTGTGCTAGAGCAGACTGACGAGAGACCATTCAACTCGTTAGAAGGTGCTCTTTTTCCGTTCCCGCCGAGAAGAAACAGAAGATCACAACATCGAGGAAGAAATGATCGACGGTATGTATTCGATTCGTTACGAATTGCTCCTAATAAGAACTTGTGATTTCCTTTGCCGGTCTAATGCTTTTATCTTGGTCTACAGAGAGATGAATCGAAGAAGTGGACGGCGCGCTGGCCCTAGCCAAAGATCGCAAGCGGAGGCGGAAGCTAAAGCGGAGGCGGACCGTATATCTAGTCTTCTTTGCGATTGATCTCTATATCGCGCCTACGTTGCATATATGTCGTCATACCTTTGTAATCGTTGAACTAATTAGATGGCTATATTTTGGGTTCGAAATCTTCCGACATAAACGTGTTATTGAGATCAATGTGTTGTATTCGTACTTATGAGAATTGGATGGATGCATATGTATCGATGTGTTAATTTCGTTATCGATGTTGAGAATTGGAAATGGATGCATATGTATCGATGTGTTAATTTCGTTATCGATGTGTTAAATTCGTTATGGATGGATGCATATGTATCTAACAGTGATTTATACGTGTGAAGTTTATAAATTACAGAATTTGAATGTATTTGAACCTGTATAGCATCAGAATATACAAACTGTTATACAAAAAAATATTAAAAATACAAACCTGGGAAAGTTACCACTGGCGAACAAATGTCCTACCGCTGGCCAACAGCACCACTGGCGAACTAGGGCCCTACCGCTGGCGAACCAGCACCGCTGGCGAACAGAGCAGCTACCGCTGGCGAACATAGCGCTGGCGAACAAGGCTTTGTTCGCCAGCGGTAACATGCACTACCGCTGGCGAAGTGATGTTCGCCAGCGGTAACCTGCTACCACTGGCGCAGTAGCGCTGGCGAACACATGTTCGCCAGCGGTAGCTTAATCTTGTTCGTCACTGGTAGCCTATTTCCTACTAGTGACTATATCGTGGTCCGGGGACAATTTCATGGGCATTTATGGCATTCATCAAAACTTGTCGATTTGGCCCTTTCTTGCAGTTTTCGTGAGCTAGAGCACACTATTTAGGGGTCCGGGGACAATTTCATGGGCATTTCTGGCATTCACTAAACTCGTCGATTTGGTGCTTTCGCGTTGTTTTCGTGAGCAATAGTACACTGTTTGGGTTTCCGGGGACAATTTCATGGGCATTTCTGACATTCATTAAAACTCGTGGATTTGGTCATATGTCACAGTTTTCGTGAGCTATTGTACACTATTTCGTGTTCCAGGGACAATTTAATTGTCATTTCGGCATTCATTAAAACTCGTAGATCTGGTCCTTTCTCGTAGTTTTTGTGATCTATCATACACTGTTTTGGGGTCCGGTGACAATTTCATGGGCATTTGTGGCATTCATTAAAACTCGACGATTTGGTTCTTTGTTCTAGTTTCGGTGATCTTGGGTACACTATTTCTTTGGTGCATTTTGTGGCATTAAAGCTCGTCGATTTTGTCATATCTCGCAATTTTTGTGAGCTATAGCATAATGTTTGGTTATCCGGGGACAATTTCATGAGAATTTCTGGCATTCATTACACTCGTGGATTTGGTCATATCTCACAGTCTTCGTGAGGTATTGTACACTATTTTGTTTTCTGGGGTCAATTTAATGGTCATTTCGACATTCATTAAAACTTGTAGATCTGGTCCTTTCTCGCAGTTTTTGTGAGCTATCGTACACTGCTTGGGATCTGGGGACTATTTTGTGAGCATTTCTGGCATAAATGAAAACTCATCGTTTTGTTGCTTTCTCGCACTTTTCGTGAGCTATAGAACACTGTTTGGGGTCCCGGGAACATTTCATGGGCATTTCCCGCACTCATTAAAACTCCTCGATTTGGTCCTACCTCGAAGTTTTCGTGAGCTATAGCACACTGTTTGGGGGACGGGGACAATTTCATGGGCATTTTCTGGAATTCATTAAAACTCGTCGATTTGGTCATTTGTCGCAGTTTTCGTGAGCTATAGAACACTATTTGGGGGTCCGTGGACAATCTCATGGGCATTTCTTGCATTCATTAAAACTCGTCGATTTGGTCCTTGCTCGAAGTTTTCGTGAGCTATATTACACTGTCTGGTAGTAAGGGGTCAATTTCATGGGCATTTCTGGCATTCATTAAAACTCCTTGATTTGGTCATACCTCGCAGTTTTTGTGACCTATAGCACACTGTTTGGGGTCCGGGGAAATTTTAATTGGCATTTCTGGCATTCATTAAAACTCGTCGATTTGCTCCTACCTCGCAGTTTGGGGGTTTGGGGACAATTTCATGGGCAGTTCTATCATTCATTAGAACTCGTAGATTTGATCCTTTCTCGCAGTTTTTTTTGAGCAATAGTACACTGTTTCGTGGTCTGGGGACAATTTCATGGGCATTTCTGGCATTCATTATAACTCGTCGATTTTGTCCTTTCTCGCAGTTTTCGTGAGCTATAGTACGCTGTTTTGTGGTCCGGGGACAATTTCATGGGCATTTCTAGCATTCATTAAAACTCGTAGATTTGGTCGTATGTCGCAGTTTTTGTGAGCCATAGTACACTATTTGGGGGTACGGGCACAATTTTCTGGGCGTTTCTGGCATTCATTAAAACTCCTCGATTTGGCACTATGTCATAGTTTTTGTGAGCCATAGTACACTGTTTGGTGGTCCGGGGACAATTTGGGCATTTCTGCATTTATTAAAACTCGTCGATTTTGTCCTTGCTCGAAATTTTCGTGATCTATAGTACACTATTTGGTCGCAAGGGGACAATTTCATGGGTATTTCTAACATTCATTAAAACTCCTCGATTTGGTTCTTTCTTGCAGTTTTTTGTGAGCTAGAGCACACTGTTTAGGGGTCTGGGGACAATTTCAGGGGCATTTATGGCATTCATTAAAACTTGTCAATTTGGTCCTTTCTCGCAGTCTTTGTGAGCTATTGTACATTGTTTGGGGGTCCGGAGACAGTTTCATGGGCATTTCTGACATTCATTAAAACTCGACGATTTGGTTCTTTCTTGAAGTTTTCGTGAGCTAGAGGACACTATATCATGGTCCGATGACAATTTCAGTGGCATTTACGGCATTCATTAAAACTTGTCGATTTGGTCCTTTCTTGCAGTTTTCGTGAGCTAGAGCACACTGTTTAGGGGTTCGGGGACAATTTCATGGGCATTTCTGGCATTCATTAAAACTCGACGATTTGATTCTTTCTTGCAGTTTTCGTGATCTAGAGTACACTATTTCGTGGTCCGGGGACAATTTCATGGGCATTTATGGAATTCATTAAAATTGTCGATTTGGTCCTTTCTTGTGGTTTTCGCGAGCTAGAGCACACTGTTTAGGGGTCCGGGGAGAATTTCATGGGCATTTCTAGCATTCACTAAAACTCGTTGATTTGGTCCTTTCACTAAAACTCGTCGATCTAGGGGCCCAGATCACCCCCATGCGCGGCTAGGGGGCGCCGCCCTATGGTGTGGACCCCCTATGGCCCCTCTTCGGGTCTCTTCGGGACTCCGTGGAACCTTCGGTAATTCTAAGACTTCCGGGCTTTAAATTTTCCAATTCCAAGAATATTTCCAAAACAACTTTTCTGAAATTAAAAACAACAGAAAACAGGGAACTGGCTCTGTGGCATCCCGTTAATAGGTTAGTCCCGGAAATCGATAAAAATGACATAAAGTTTATAGCAAACATGTGGGAAATAACATGAAACCAACATGGAAGATCATAAATTAAGGATACTAATGGCAACAGGAAATATCATTTAGGTTTCAATCGATGGTGATATTAATGTACATAATTCGAACCAGAGCCATAAATGGAGGGATAATAAGTGATATTATTTTTAACCCTTGGCCTTTCCACTATATGGGAACGAACCGACATATTACCACTTGTCGAGGAGGAAATCGGTTTGAAGTAAATGTTTAAGGGGTTTACAATGGCATATCAATGTGGGTAGCCTATCTACAAAAACAAAACATGGCGTGTGTCGTGGGTTTTTTGGCGTTAGTGAGTGATTAGACGTGAGGCCTTGTAAATTGGGCCCACAAAGTCGCCCCAATCCTATATTGGATGCGGGGAGGCTTCGTTCACCCTCTAGAACAAAATGGCAACATAAAATATCATTTAGGTTTCAATCGATGGTAATATCAATGTACATAATTGAAGGGTTTGTTGCATAGAAAACAAAAATTTTCCTACGCGAGAGACACCCGAAAGGCCAAAATCTAATCTAGGAGATGAAATCAACGGACATAGAGAGAGTCTTAAGAAGAACATACCCTCGAAGACACAAAGCATTACGAGATCAAATCTCGTTGTTGGCGTAGTCGTACTCACACCGATCCTGAGAGCGAGAAGATGTGCACCGCAACCGGCGGTGCCTCCGTGATCGGTCACACGTACGGTTGATGACGACCTCCGTTCCCTCGATCCAGCGGGGTTCGGAAGTGGAGGATCCCTCGGAACTCTAGCAGCACGACGGCGTGGTGTGGTGGAGAAAACTTTGTTCAGGGCTTTGCCAAGCGCACAAACAAGTGGTGGAACAGCGGGAGGATGGAGGAAGAGATGACACAAGTGTGTGTGTGGGGGGAGAGGGAGCTCCCACCCCTCCTTTTATAGGAGGGGATGGCAGCCACGAATTTTTGGGTGTCTCCACCTCTCCCTCATCGTGTGAGTGGATTCTCCACTCAACACACTCATTCTTCCATTAATTCCCACTGAAAATCCCAAGGGTTTTCTTTAATAAATAAATAAAACAATTTTATTTCTTTATTTCAATATTTGTTAATTCCATTAAGAAACATTAACATATAACCCCTTGAGTTAGTTGTTAAATCTATTAACAACCATTTGATAAGAATCCCCTTGAGATATTTCAAAATTACCCGAAACAATTTCGGTGTTGTCTAGACTTTTCTCCGATATTCTGTATCCACTCAACCGCGTCATCGAACCTTAAGTGTGTCACCCTACGGTTCGTGAATAATGCAGACATGATAGAGACACCTATCCGATCAATAGCCAATAGCGGGATCTGGAGATCCATAATGACTCCTACACATTCAACGATGACTCTCGTGATCGTGTGAACCATCAACGTCGTAACTATTCCCTTTGTCTCGCGATATTTTACTTGCCTGAGATCCGATCATTGGTATCAACCATACCTACGTAACACCCGGGGATTTTCCCCAATTAGACATTGTTTTTTTTCGCATCCTACCATCATGCATTGCATTACATTTTTTGTTGAATCCTTAAGAATTGTTTTCTCTCAAAACTATTTTAAATGTCAACTCAAAACATTTTTTACTGCTTTCAAAATGTTCTGATGACTAAGTCACTGTTTTATCCAAATTATTTTACACACATTGGTTTTCCTATTTAAAACCCTTGCCCAAACATCTCTTTTTATAATCCCTAGAAAATAATAAAAATCTGAGAAAAAGAAAATCGAGGAGGAGGCAGCCCAAGAAACCAGCCCACCTCCTCTCTATTTCTGGCCCTGCATCTCTTCCTTCTTCCCTCCGTACAGAACCACACGCAGGAGGCAACGCTGTCCACCACCACACCATGGTCCCCTCCTCCTAGCTTTCCCCTCTCCTCCTTAAAGCCTCCGGATTCCCCTCCAAACCCTAACCTCTCTTCCCTCTACTCCCTCCTCCGCCGCCAGAGCATTCCTTCTTGCCTCTATTGTTTCTTCCTTCTCCCAAAACTGGACACGTCCGTCATGGACAGAGCTTGAAGAAGCGAAGCTCGCCATGGTCTCCGTTCAGCTAGAGCCTTTCCGTTATGTCCTGGAGGTTTGTATGAAACTCGTCTTTCAATTCCCCATCTCGGAATCGCCGCTTATCTCCTCCTCCGTTCGCAAACGAGGCCGCCCGGAATTACCCTCCATGTACTGCATGACGACGGCGCCATCGCCTCAAGCCTCGATGGGATCCGAGAGCATGTCCTGGAGCTACGCTTCGACCTCCTCTACGGGCAACGAGAAGACCAGGGGGCGGATCAAAGAGTTGCTCGGATGTCGCCAAGCCCGCCGTCGACTACGCCCTGTCTACTTCGGCTTCCTCGTCTACAGCACGTCGACGGTCGGCCTCGAGCCGTACCACGTCGCCAGAAGCTCCCCGATGAGCATTCCGCCCTTTGGGACACCTTCCTGCTCCCTCCTCGTTGCTCTGGGTGCCACCGTCGAGCGGCACCGTCCGCAGTTCGTCGATGTTCTCGTCCGCCATGAACAACCCAAGTTCGAGCGTGTACGCGAGCTGTTGTATCCGCTGCTCTCCCGCTTGCACCACACCTTGACACGCTGCAGTGCTTCACGCACGCACCGCACGGCCTCAGACACGCACGACCGCCGCCCTCCTCTGGTCGTCGTCGGCCTCAATCTGCCGGCCGTCGCGCGTGCGTCGCAAGTCTGAAACTTTCTTCAGTTTCAGTTAACACCTTGCGCTCCCATGTCTACACCCACAACACATCTGCACCTGGCACGCACACACATCCTCGGTACACGTAAGCACCCCGTAGACATCCCTCTTCGGCCATAGATGGTCGTCACCGGACTCGCTCGCTCGCTGTCGCCGTTCTGCAGCCGAGCTGGTTTCTGAACCTTCTGTTTCGAAGTTCAGATAACTTTGACTTATTGGTTCATCTAGTATCAGCTCTGGTATCCAACAAAACCAATCGCATAGCCCAGTGGCTTTGCCCTCCGTCCTTCAGTCGGGTGACCCGGGTTCGAATCTCCCTTGAGGCAAAGCCTCCCCCTTTTCTTCTTTTTACTGCGCGTCGGACCCACTTGGCATGCACACAGAAACCCAGCCACCTCCACCCACACGCCACCTCGGCGCCAGCATGGCCTGGTCCCACACGTCAGCCAGCGTGGGTATGCCCACCCATGGTGCAAAATGTCCATCCCTTGTTTTTCTTTTCCAGAAAATGTTTAATAACCCTAAAAACTTGCATAAATCATATCTTTGCCATTTCAACTCTGTTTTGCACAAACAAAATATGCATTCCAACTAGAAAAATATAATATTTGCAAATATGAATTTTATTTAATGTTTTGAGCAAATAAAATTCAAACATTTTCTATACTTGAATTTAAATCAGTTAAACTTGTTTAATTCATAACTAATTCATTTTAACTCCAAATTTGAAAAGTAACATATGTTTTCCAATCAAAATTCTCTGTACTTTTCAAATATACAATTTGTTTACTGTTTTTCCTAATTAAAAGTGGTGCAATAATTCAGTGCTTTAATTAAACCTTTTAAATTGCAAAAATTCATAATTAAAATATTTAAAATTCCAAATTTGGCAAATGAGATATCACATTGAAGCTAATGGTGTATACATTCTGTTTTCATCATCCACCATTCCATTTAATCACTTCAACCTAATGCTTGCTTGTAATTCACTTAAATAACTATGCATGCACCTGGGATTTTCCAAATGCAACCTTATCTTTGCATTTGGGCCCATTTAAAATGTTTCATCATGTCTTGTATTTATTTTGATGCACCCTTTAACTTGTCATGCATATAAAATAGGATCATGCTGGATCTTTTGCCGTAGAAGTAATTGTTGCATCCGTTGATTCTTTTAGTGCTTTGCTTCTTCGCGGATAGGACATTGAGATGATGTGAGCACCGACAAGTTCTTCGGATGTACCTCTACTTGCTGGATCTCAGGCAAGTATACTCACTTGCTACCCATGTTGCCTTTCCTCACTTGTTACCGATTCTTTCCGTTGTCTTTATGCTAGCCTTATGATTCGATGCTTGTGTTTCGATCCTATCATATGTTTACCTTGCAACCATGATATAGCCTTCCTTCCACTTCCTATTAACTGTTGTTTGTTTACCTTGTTGGCCCTCGTGTCGTAGTTGCATGCTTAGTGTTGTTTGCGCTCAAGTCTTGTTGTCCGTCTTATCACCTGTTTAGTTTGATAGTTGGGTTTCAACTTAATCAACAACATGTTAATGTTTTGGGTAATAATAATTTGATGATAAGGCACCGGCAGGAGGCCCGGCGTGGTTTTGAGGCCTGTAGTGTCGAACTTAATTAGGAAAACGGTCTTGTCCTCCGATCCATGATGAGCGCACTAACCACATGTGGGAAGCGTGTATGGGCGCCCCCCGCAATTCTGATTCGATTCGCATCTCGTCCAAATCGCCACACTTAGTTCGGGCTTTCCATTTGATGCATGCATATGCAGGTGCGAACCCTTGGCGCCAGGGTGGAACTTCTGTAGTCGGCATTTAGGGCGGCGTGGTCTTAGAGTGCTATGAGGGTCCCCCTTTTCTTCGTGGGGGCTCGATTAGCCGCGCACGCACAGCACGTGGTTCTTTGGGCTTGATGCGAAGAAGAGTTGGGTTGTGTTGAGTGCCTCGCTTGGTGGAAGTGCATTTCCATCTGGCGGATTATTCTTACGTGTACGGCCAAATTGGTGCATCCCTGCAGGGTTAAATCTTCTCGAGAAGCCGTGTTTTCCGCGGTTATGGATGACTTGGTGAAAGTGCTGGCTAACAAGTACTCAGAAAACTTACACTTAACGATGATAACTTGACTAGTAATATAAATTACCTCCACCATAAAAATGAATGTCACCTTAATCAACATTGTGAGTTTCCTTGGGTTGCTTCCTTAGTAGGGGGTAACCCTGGATGGGTATTGTTTGGTGAGTAGTTATAGTTGGGTTTGTCGCGCTATCTTATCCCTTTATTTTAGCCGGATGTTGTAGCGCGTCTCTGTAGTTAGTTAGTGCAGCCCGCTGCCGCTTCGTTGCAATAATCCCTTCCTTCCGTTGTACCCAAAGTATTTGTATCTTGTGATGATTGGTTACGCTGGTATCTTGTGAGTATGGTTTATCCACTTGCCAGTACTTAATAGTACTGACCCACGAATCCATTTCGTGGCTGCATATTCCACAATGCAATCAACAGGTTTGAAGTCTGACGACGTTAGCTTGGGAATCCCTCCGGCTTGGCCTGGGCAGGGATTGGACGCCATCGGTTATCTTCAGGACTCTTAGTCCAATTTGTATTTTGTCCGTAGTCGGACACTATGTCGTTTCTTCCGCTGTCATTTGGATCTTTGTATTGTATCAGTTGTATCCTTGACTCGTTTGAGTCGTCTTGTATATACCTCTTCTGTTGTTGTTGTGGATTATTCGTGAACTGTTGTAATGTTATCACAAGTGGCAACCTGGAATCGGTTATTATGTGGACTTTGGCGGAAATGCTGAAAACTGCATAGTGCCCGATCTCGGGGCATCACAAATGGTATCAGAGCATGGTTTCCGATTCTCGATGTTGTTTCGATACGAATGGTTATCGAAGCAACGGGTCCGCAAAGCCTGTAGGATAACCTCGCTAACGGTCGTTGTTTCTAGAGTGTCAAAAACTATTTGTGCAAAACCTGTTTTGAAAACCTCTCGATAGGATTCTTGTTTATTCCTTTCCTCTATTCTACTTCTCCTCCTACCTTATTTGTTTTGGAGTCTCCTCTCTTATCTATCTTTCAAAGCTTAGGATCCTACGTAGGTTGGACGTTCTCTTAGCCTTTAAACCTAATAGGTTCGATCTTCGGAAGATTTTTCAACGGAAGAACATCATCATCAACAATGAGCAAGAACCTCTTGTTAGTGGTGTCGAGGAGATCAACAATGTGGCCGAAGACTCGATAGATCTGACTTCTTCCTTCTCCCGTGGTTGTGAGCGGATTGCGAGGGCGCAATCCCTTTAGTGTGTCGTCTGTAACACCCGGGGATTTTCCCCAATTAGACATTGTTTTTTTTCACATCATAGCATCATGCATTGCATTACATTTTTTGTTGAATCCTTAAGAATTGTTTTCTCTCAAAACTATTTTAAATGTCAACTCAAAACATTTTTGACTGCTTTCAATATGTTCTGATGACTAAGTCATTGTTTTATCCAAATTATTTTACACACATTGGTTTTCCTATTTAAAACCCTTGCCCAAACATCTCTTTTTATAATCCCTAGAAAATAATAAAAATCTGAGAAAAAGAAAATCGAGGAGGAGGCAGCCCAAGAAACCAGCCCACCTCCTCTCTATTTCTGTCCCTGCATCTCTTCCTTCTTCCCTCCGTACAGAACCACACGCAGGAGGCAACGCTGTCCACCACCACACCATGGTCCCCTCCTCCTAGCTTTCCCCTCTCCTCCTTAAAGCCTCCGGATTCCCCTCCAAACCCTAACCTCTCTTCCCTCTACTCCCTCCTCCGCCGCCAGAGCATTCCTTCTTGCCTCTATTGTTTCTTCCTTCTCCCAAAACCGGACACGTCCATCATGGACAGAGCTTGAAGAAGCGAAGCTCGCCATGGTCTCCGTTCAGCTAGAGCCTTTCCGTTATGTCCTGGAGGTTTGTATGAAACTCGTCTTTCAATTCCCCATCTCGGAATCGCCGCTTATCTCCTCCTCCGTTCGCAAACGAGGCCGCCCGGAATTACCCTCCATGTACTGCACGACGACGGCGCCATCACCTCAAGCCTCGATGGGATCCGAGAGCATGTCCTGGAGCTACGCTTCGACCTCCTCTACGGGCAACGAGAAGACCAGGGGGCCGGATCAAAGAGTTGCTCGGATGTCGCCAAGCCCGCCGTCGACTACGCCCTGTCTACTTCGGCTTCCTCGTCTACAACACGTCGACGGTCGTCCTCGAGCCGTACCACGTCGCCAGAAGCTCCCCGGTGAGCCTTCCGCCCTTTGGGACACCTTCCTGCTCCCTCCTCGTTGCTCTGGGTGCCACCGTCGAGCGGCACCGTTCGCAGTTCGTCGATGTTCCCGTCCGCCATGAACAGCCCAAGTTCGAGCGTGTACGCGAGCTGTTGTATCCGCTGCTCTCCCGCTTGCACCACACCTTGACACGCTGCAGTGCTTCACGCACGCACCGCACGGCCTCAGACACGCACGACCGCCGCCCTCCTCTGGTCGTCGTCGGCCTCAATCTGCCGGCCGTCGCGCGTGCGTTGCAAGTCTGAAACTTTCTTCAGTTTCAGTTAACACCTTGCGCTCCCATGTCTACACCCACAACACATCTGCACCTTGCACGCACACACATCCTCGGTACACGTAAGCACCCCGTAGACATCCCTGTTCGGCCATAGATGGTCGTCACCGGACTCGCTCGCTCGATGTCGCCGTTCTGCAGCCGAGCTGGTTTCTGAACCTTCTGTTTCGAAGTTCAGATAACTTCGACTTATTGGTTCATCTAGTATCAGCTCTGGTATCCAACAAAACCAATCGCATAGCCCAGTGGATTTGCCCTCCGTCCTTCAGTCGGGTGACCCGGGTTCGAATCTCCCTTGAGGCAAAGCCTCCCCCTTTTCTTCTTTTTACTGCGCGCAGCGCGCCGGACCCACTTGTCATGCACACAGAAACCCAGCCACCTCCACCCACACGCCACCTCGGCGCCAGCATGGCCTGGTCCCACACGTCAGCCAGCGTGGGTATGCCCACCCACGGTGCAAAATGTCCATCCCTTGTTTTTCTTTTCCAGAAAATGTTTAATAACCCTAAAAACTTGCATAAATCATATCTTTGCCATTTCAACTCTGTTTTGCACAAACAAAATATGCATTCCAACTAGAAAAATATAATCTTTGCAAATATGAATTTTATTTAATGTTTTGAGCAAATAAAATTCAAACATTTTCTATACTTGAATTTAAATCAGTTAAACTTGTTTAAGTCATAACTAATTCATTTTAACTCCAAATTTGAAAAGTAACATATGTTTTCCAATCAAAATTCTCTGTACTTTTTCAAATATACAATTTTTTTACTGTTTTTCCTAATTATAAGTGGTGCAATAATTCAATGCTTTAATTAAACTTTTAAATTGTAAAAATTCATAATTAAATATTTAAAAATTCCAAATTTGGCAAATGAGATATCACATTGAAGCTAATGGTGTATACATTCTGTTTTCATCATACACCATGCCATTTAATCACTTCAACCTAATGCTTGCTTGTAATTCACTTAAATAACTATGCATGCACCTGGGATTTTCCAAATGCAACCTTATCTTTGCATTTGGGCCCATTTAAAATGTTTCATCATGTCTTGTATTTATTTGATGCACCCTTTAACTTGTCATGCATATAAAATAGGATCATGCTGGATCTTTTGCCGTAGAAGTAATTGCTGCATCCGTTGATTCTTTTAGTGCTTTGCTTCTTCGCGGATAGGACGTTGAGATGATGTGAGCACCGACAAGTTCTTCGGATTTACCTCTACTTGCTGGATCTCAGGCAAGTACTCACTTGCTACCCATGTTGCCTTTCCTCACTTATTACCGATTATTTTTTGTCTTTATGCTAGCCTTATGATTCGATGCTTGTGTTTCGATCCTATCATATGTTTACCTTGCAACCATGATATAGCCTTCCTTCCACTTCCTATTAACTGTTGTTTGTTTACCTTGTTGGCCCTCGTGTCGTAGTTGCATGCTTAGTGTTGTTTGCGCTCAAGTCTTGTTGTTCGTCTTATCACCTGTTTTGTTTGATAGTTGGTTTCAACTTAATCAACAACATGTTAATGTTTTGGGTAACAATAAATTGATGATAAGGCACCGCAGGAGGCCCGGCGTGTTTTTAGGCCTGCTAGTGTCGAACTTAATTAGGAAAAGGTTCTTGTCCTCTGATCCATGATGAGCGCACTAACCGCATGTGGGAAGCGTGTATGGGCGCCCCCCGCAATTCTGATTCGATTCGCATCTCGTCCAAATCGCCACACTTAGTTCGGGCTTTCCATTTGATGCATGCATATGCAGGTGCGAACCCTTGGCGCCAGGGTGGAACTTCTGTAGTCGCATTTAGGGCGGCGTGGTCTTAGAGTGCTATGAGGGTCCCCCTTTTCTTCGTGGGGCTCGATTAGCCGCGCACGCACAGCACGTGGTTCTTTGGGCTTGATGCGAAGAAGAGTTGGGTTGTGTTGAGTGCCTCGCTTGGTGGAAGTGCATTTCCATCTAGCGGATTATTCTTACGTGTACGACCAAATTGGTGCATCCCTGCAGGGTTAAATCTTCTCGAGAAGCCGTGTTTTCCGCGGTTATGGATGACTTGGTGAAAGTGCTGGCTAACAAGTACTCAGAAAACTTACACTTAACGATGATAACTTGACTAGTAATATAAATTACCTCCACCATAAAAATGAATGTCACCTTAATCAACATTGTGAGTTTCCTTGGGTTGCTTCCTTAGTAGGGGTAACCCTGGATGGTATTGTTTGGTGAGTAGTTATAGTTGGGTTTGTCGCGCTATCTTATCCCTTTCTTTTAGCCAGATGTTGTAGCGCGTCTCTGTAGTTAGTTAGTGCAGACCGCTGCCGCTTCGTTGCAATAATCCCTTCCTTCCGTTGTACCCAAAGTATTTGTATCTTGTGATGATTGGTTACGCTGGTATCTTGTGAGTATGGTTTATCCACTTGCCAGTACTTAATAGTACTGACCCACGAATCCATTTCGTGGCTGCATATTCCACAATGCAATCAACAGGTTTGAAGTCTGACGACGTTAGCTTGGGAATCCCTCCGGCTTGGCCTGGGCAGGGATTGGACGCCATCGGTTATCTTCAGGACTCTTAGTCCAATTTGTATTTTGTCCGTAGTCGGACACTATGTTGTTTCTTCCGCTGTCATTTGGATCTTTGTATTGTATCAGTTGTATCCTTGACTCGTTTGAGTCGTCTTGTATATACCTCTTCTGTTGTTGTTGTGGATTATTCGTGAACTGTTGTAATGTTATCACAAGTGGCAACCTGGAATCGGTTATTATGTGGACTTTGGCGGAAATGCTGAAAACTGCATAGTGCCCGATCTCGGGGCATCACAAATGGTATCAGAGCATGGTTTCCGATTCTCGATGTTGTTTCGATACGAATGGTTATCGAAGCAACGGGTCCGCAAAGCCTGTAGGATAACCTCGCTAACGGTCGTTGTTTCTAGAGTGTCAAAAACTATTTGTGCAAAACCTGTTTTGAAAACCTCTCGATAGGATTCTTGTTTATTCCTTTCCTCTATTCTACTTCTCCTCCTACCTTATTTGTTTTGGAGTCTCCTCTCTTATCTATCTTTCAAAGCTTAGGATCCTACGTAGGTTGGACGTTCTCTTAGCCTTTAAACCTAATAGGTTCGATCTTCGGAAGATTTTTCAACGGAAGAACATCATCATCAACAATGAGCAAGAACCTCTTGTTAGTGGTGTCGAGGAGATCAACAATGTGGCCGAAGACTCGATAGATCTGACTTCTTCCTTCTCCCGTGGTTGTGAGCGGATTGCGAGGGCGCAATCCCTTGTTAGTGGTGTCGTCTGTAACACCCGGGGATTTTCCCCAATTAGACATTGTTTTTTTTCACATCATAGCATCATGCATTGCATTACATTTTTTGTTGAATCCTTAAGAATTGTTTTCTCTCAAAACTATTTTAATGTCAACTCAAAACATTTTTGACTGCTTTCAATATGTTCTGATGACTAAGTCATTGTTTTATCCAAATTATTTTACACACATTGGTTTTCCTATTTAAAACCCTTGCCCAAAATCTCTTTTTATAATCCCTAGAAAATAATAAAATCAGAGAAAAGAAAATCGAGGAGGAGGCAGCCAAAGAAACCAGCCCACCTCCTCTTATTTCTGTCCCTGCATCTCTTCCTTCTTCCCTCCGTACAGAACCACACGCAGGAGGCAACGCTGTCCACCACCACACCATGGTCCCTCCTCCTAGCTTTCCCTCTCCTCCTTAAGCCTCCGGATTCCCCTCCAAACCCTAACCTCTCTTCCCTCTCCCCTCCGCCGCCAGAGCATTCCTTCTCGCCTCTATTGTTTCTTCCTTCTCCCAAAACCGGACACGTCCATCATGGACAGAGCTTGAAGAAGCGAAGCTCGCCATGGTCTCCGTTCAGCTAGAGCCTTTCCGTTATGTCCTGGAGGTTTGTATGAAACTCGTCTTTCAATTCCCATCTCGGAATCGCCGCTTATCTCCTCCTCCGTTCGCAAACGAGGCCGCCCGGAATTACCCTCCATGTACTGCACGACGACGGCGCCATCACCTCAAGCCTCGATGGGATCCGAGAGCATGTCCTGGAGCTACGCTTCGACCTCCTCTACGGGCAACGAGAGACCAGGGGGCCGGATCAAAGTTGCTCGGATGTCGCCAAGCCCGCCGTCGACTACGCCCTGTCTTCGGCTTCCTCGTCTACAACACGTCGACGGTCGTCCTCGAGCCGTACCACGTCGCCAGAAGCTCCCGGTGAGCCTTCCGCCCTTTGGGACACCTTCCTGCTCCCTCCGTTGCTCTGGGTGCCACCGAGCGGCACCGTTCGCAGTTCGTCGATGTTCCCGTCCGCCATGAACAGCCCAAGTTCGAGCGTGTAACGCGAGCTGTTGTATCCGCTGCTCTCCCGCTTGCACCACACCTTGACACGCTGCAGTGCTTCACGCACGCACCGCACGGCCTCAGACACGCACCGCCGCCCCCTCCTTAGTCGTCGTCGGCCTCAATCTGCCGGCCGTCGCGCGTGCGTTGCAAGTCTGAAACTTTCTTCAGTTTCAGTTAACACCTTGCGCTCCCATGTCTACACCCACAACACATCTGCACCTTGCACGCACACACATCCTCGTACACGTAAGCACCCCGTAGACATCCCTGTTCGGCCATAGATGGTCGTCACCGGACTCGCTCGCTCGATGTCGCCGTTCTGCAGCCGAGCTGGTTTCTGAACCTTCTGTTTCGAAGTTCAGATAACTTCGACTTATTGGTTCATCTAGTATCAGCTCTGGTATCCAACAAAACCAATCGCATAGCCCAGTGGATTTGCCCTCCGTCCTTCAGTCGGGTGACCCGGGTTCGAATCTCCCTTGAGGCAAAGCCTCCCCCTTTTCTTCTTTTTACTGCGCGCAGCGCGCCGGACCCACTTGTCATGCACACAGAAACCCAGCCACCTCCACCCACACGCCACCTCGGCGCCAGCATGGCCTGGTCCCACACGTCAGCCAGCGTGGGTATGCCCACCCACGGTGCAAAATGTCCATCCCTTGTTTTTCTTTTCCAGAAAATGTTTAATAACCCTAAAAACTTGCATAAATCATATCTTTGCCATTTCAACTCTGTTTTGCACAAACAAAATATGCATTCCAACTAGAAAAATATAATCTTTGCAAATATGAATTTTATTTAATGTTTTGAGCAAATAAAATTCAAACATTTTCTATACTTGAATTTAAATCAGTTAAACTTGTTTAAGTCATAACTAATTCATTTTAACTCCAAATTTGAAAAGTAACATATGTTTTCCAATCAAAATTCTCTGTACTTTTCAAATATACAATTTGTTTACTGTTTTTCCTAATTATAAGTGGTGCAATAATTCAATGCTTTAATTAAACCTTTTAAATTGTAAAAATTCATAATTAAATATTTAAAATTCCAAATTTGGCAAATGAGATATCACATTGAAGCTAATGGTGTATACATTCTGTTTTCATCATACACCATGCCATTTAATCACTTCAACCTAATGCTTGCTTGTAATTCACTTAAATAACTATGCATGCACCTGGGATTTTCCAAATGCAACCTTATCTTTGCATTTGGGCCCATTTAAAATGTTTCATCATGTCTTGTATTTATTTTGATGCACCCTTTAACTTGTCATGCATATAAAATAGGATCATGCTGGATCTTTTGCCGTAGAAGTAATTGCTGCATCCGTTGATTCTTTTAGTGCTTTGCTTCTTCGCGGATAGGACGTTGAGATGATGTGAGCACCGACAAGTTCTTCGGATTTACCTCTACTTGCTGGATCTCAGGCAAGTATACTCACTTGCTACCCATGTTGCCTTTCCTCACTTATTACCGATTATTTTCGTTGTCTTTATGCTAGCCTTATGATTCGATGCTTGTGTTTCGATCCTATCATATGTTTACCTTGCAACCATGATATAGCCTTCCTTCCACTTCCTATTAACTGTTGTTTGTTTACCTTGTTGGCCCTCGTGTCGTAGTTGCATGCTTAGTGTTGTTTGCGCTCAAGTCTTGTTGTTCGTCTTATCACCTGTTTTGTTTGATAGTTGGGTTTCAACTTAATCAACAACATGTTAATGTTTTGGGTAACAATAAATTGATGATAAGGCACCGGCAGGAGGCCCGGCGTGGTTTTTAGGCCTGCTAGTGTCGAACTTAATTAGGAAAAGGTTCTTGTCCTCTGATCCATGATGAGCGCACTAACCGCATGTGGGAAGCGTGTATGGGCGCCCCCCCGCAATTTTGATTCGATTCGCATCTCGTCCAAATCGCCACACTTAGTTCGGGCTTTCCATTTGATGCATGCATATGCAGGTGCGAACCCTTGGCGCCAGGGTGGAACTTTTGTAGTCGGCATTTAGGGCGGCGTGGTCTTAGAGTGCTATGAGGGTCCCCCTTTTCTTCGTGGGGGCTCGATTAGCCGCGCACGCACAACACGTGGTTCTTTGGGCTTGATGCGAAGAAGAGTTGGGTTGTGTTGAGTGCCTCGCTTGGTGGAAGTGCATTTCCATCTGGCGGGTTATTCTTATGTGTACGGCCAAATTGGTGCATCCCTGCAGGGTTAAATCTTCTCGAGAAGCCGTGTTGTTCGCAGTTATGGATGACTTGGTGAAAGTGCTGGCTAACAAGTACTCAGACAACTTACACTTAACGATGATAATTTGACTAGTAATATAAATTACCTCCACCATAAAAATGAATGTCACCTTAATCAACAGTGTGAGTTTCCTTGGGTTGCTTCCTTAGTAGGGGGTAACCCTGGATGGGTATTATTTGGTGAGTAGTTATAGTTGGTTTTGTCGCGCTATCTTATCCCTTTCTTTTAGCCGGATGTTGTAGCGCGTCTCCGTAGTTAGTTAGTGCAGCCCGCTGCCGCTGCGTTGCAATAATCCCTTCCTTCCGTTGTACCCAAAGTGTTTGTATCTTGTGATGATTGGTTACGCTGGTATCTTGTGAGTATGGTTTATCCACTTGCCAGTACTTAATAGTACTGACCCACGAATCCATTTCGTGGCTGCATATTCCACATTGCAGTCAACAGGTTTGAAGTCTGACGACGTTAGCTTGGGAATCCCTCCGGCTTGGCCTGAGCAGGGATTGGACGCCATCGGTTATCTTCAGGACTCTTAGTCCAATTTATATTTTGTCCGTAGTTGGACACTATGTTGTTTCTTCCGCTGTCATTTGGATCTTTGTATTGTATCAGTTGTATCCTTGACTCGTTTGAGTCGTCTTGTATATACCTCTTCTGTTGTTGTTGTGGATTATTCGTGAACTGTTGTAATGTTATCACAAGTGGCAACCTGGAATCGGTTATTATGTGGACTTTGGCGGAAATGCTGAAATCTGCATAGTGCCTGATATCGGGGCGTCACAACCTAGTTCGACCTCCTTACCGACAAGTACTCTTTTACTCGTTCCATGATATGACATCCTTGTGACCTAGTCACGTGCTTGCAAGCGGTGTCGATGTGATATCACCAAGAGGGCCTAGAGTATATCTCTCCGTCATTTGGATGGACAAATCCCACTCTTGATCCATGATCCTCAACTAATACTTTCCGAATACCTAACGACACCTTTATAGTCACCCTCTTACGGTGTGACACTTGATGACATGAAAGCACCCTTCCAGTACCAGCGATTGGCATGATCTCATGGTGTAAGGAATAAGTTACTTCATATGCAAGATATAACAATATAAACTAAATGACTTGATCGTATTGTTATCTTGATATTGGGTCTATGTTCAGCACATCATTCTACCAATGACATGACCCCGTTATTAACAACATTCAATGTTCATGATCAGGAAACCTTGATCATCTATTAATCAATGAGCTAGTTAAAAAAGGCTTTACTAGGAACCATTGTTTGTTTATTAAACACACATGTATCAACTTTTCCAGTTAATACAATTCTAGCATGAGAAATAAACATTTATCATAAACAAGGAATAAGATAATAACCACTTTATTATTGCCTCTCGGGCATATTCCCCTCAGTCTCCCACTTGCACTAGAGTCAATAATCTAGTCTATAAGCACTTAACACATATGGTGTTCCAGTGTTATTACCATGCTTCGCATGTGGTAAGCATCATAAAAAAGATCTGAACTGTTCAGGTCCTATTGTATTTGCATGTTCTTTGCGTCTACACGCATCACTCATTCTCTAATGAGATGGCTTTGTATATATTTGGTCAAGCAGTGAAACCTTAATTCCTCAGCTTAAACCAATGTTACTAACATTGTGAAAATGTAGCTTCATAGTGTCAGCATTTTTGGAAATTCACCAAGTTCAGTAAAGAACTCCTTGACACAAAATAATCCTATTATTTGTTGTAAACACAACTATATACTTAGCCTTTGTTGTAGTATCCGTCACAATACTTTAATTTTGAAACTCTTACAAATCCAGCATGGAACTTTCTTCCATCCTATTGGGCTACCCTTCATCACATATTTTAATTGAAATAAAATTATTTGAATATATGACAAGACTATTAGTGTAACATATTACAACAAATAGTTTGTCATTACTATATAGAAAAACACATCCTTAGCATTTCTAAAATGGCATAAGGATCTCTTCCACTGTTGTCTAATCATCATATGAATTATCATGTTATAACATTTTATAGCATAGGACTCATCTGGTTGTGTACATAGCATGGAACATGTAACTTAGAAATCTCAATTTCATTGTGCTCATCATGTGTCAAAACACTTGAATATTGCTCAATTGTTTTCCATGTGGCAAGAACTCCTTGTCATTTCGATATTGACTTACTTCAATATTTCATCTATGTAATTTGGCTCAACCATATCAGGCGCTTCAATCCATCTCTTACAAATATCGATGCCCAATATTTCCTAAGCCTTTCATCAATATGAAAATCTTAACCGTGTTAACTTAAAATACATAATTTCCAATCAACCATATGTCATCTACATAAAGCATAGGAAATATGTCTTAGCGCTCCCACTTAATTTCTTGTAACTCTAAAAGCATCTTTATCGTTCATGATGAAATCAAACTCTTTTAATAACTTCATTAAGGTAAAGATTCCAACTTCGTTATGCTCACTTCAACCATTGAAGTGTGCATACCTTTCCAGCAACCTTTTGAATTTTAAAAAACTCTCAGACTGTGTCAAGTACACATCATCGATCAAACTTCCTTGAGAGGAAAGTTCGTTTTTGTTATTCAACTGCCATATCATAATATGTTAATTTTGCTAGAATTATCAGCAAAGACTAAAGCATCACTACGGAAGATCAAAATCTTGCAGTAGTCAACTCTTTGAACTTCATCGAAAATATCTTTTCAACAAGTACAACTTTCAAAGGATGTAAATATCCATGTCTTTGTTGCTATATAGATCCGTTTGCTATCGTTAGGCACCATGCCTATCAAAAGGAATTCCAAGTCACATACTTGATAGTCATACATGGATACTACCGCGGATATAATGACTCATAGTCAATTTTACGAAGTCGGGGCCCATCATTTGCTTCCTTTATATGGTCCAGGTCCTTTGTTGTCAAAACAACACTTTAATCTTAAACCACAAGTTGGTCTAGGTACAAAGTTTTAGGACTTGCGTGGTTCAGTTCGCAAACTCATTTGAAGTATCTACAACACATGTAGTGTCTTCTACTTTGTCAAAAATAGCAAACCCCAAAACAACTTCTAGTGCTGTGCTACTCTTGACATGGTAACGAAGATTCTCTAATCTCGTTGAGTTTGTACTGTCCTCCCACTCACTTATTTTGCAAGAACTATTTTCTCGAGAAATCAACCCTTTTTGACAAACAACATTTGTCTTTGGTCGGTGATAGGAGAAATACCCAATGTATTCTTTAGGATAACCTTATAAACATATATTTATCCCATTTTGGTTGTAAACATTTTACACATGCTATGCATACCAAAACTTAAGAAAAAAAAATCTGGGTCATTACCCAAACCATATCTTATATGATGTCAATTTTAATGGATCATGATGGCGCTCTTTTCAGTGTAAAAGCGGTTGTCTCTAATGTATAAACTACAAAATTATAATGTCATTTTTTACTTATCTTACCATGTCAAACAAGGTTTGATTTTGTCTCTCAAACACTCCAAACTAATATGGGGTAATTCGAGTAGTATAAGTTGTAGAACAATTCTGCAACTTCTCAGATGTTTTGCTAAACTTGTAACTCAAACTTTATCCTTTATGATCCAATCATAAATACTTGATTATCTTGTTAGGATGATTTTTACTTCATACTAACAATAATTTGAACCAATTAAAAAAGGTCAAACTCCGTTCTCTTTAAATAGATATACTCCTATATCTACTCAAATCATCGACGGAATTTTATGAAGGAAAAATTAATCAACCACACACAACTACACATAATGGACTATATACATCAATATGTATAATCTCCAGTAAATTAGTCGTCCATTCTACTTTGGCCTATGAATGGAATTTTAGTCATCTTTTGGAAGAGGTCTCACCAGCATCAATTTATTCAAAACAAAATGACTCCAGAAGTCCATCAACATGGAGCTCCTTCATGTTTTCCTTTCCGATATGAACTAAAATGGCGGTGTCACAATTTAAGTGAAATTCTTTTACGTCTTGCAACGTTTAGCATTTAGTTTCATAGATGTTTACTTTACCAACATGATTTATATTAACTCATCCATCAATTATGGAATATGGTCATAGTTTGAACCATCTCATTTGTTCTCACAAAAGACCAGAACAAAATAACAACTTATTAAGTTCTTAAAATAAATCTTGAATGTTTGGTTCGATACGACAATGAACACAATAACACTTTATTTCAGTTCTTGTCATAATCGATTCACATCTACTACTTGTTCCTTTTAGGCCCTTGTATTTCTTGCATTTTGTTGCTTTGTATGACAACTCATACCAACCAATCTGGTATCAAAATACCCAGAAAATACTTTTTAACTAGTAATACATCTATAACTTGTATATCAAGCATATACTCCTGAGCTGGACTTTTCCAGTTATCTTCTTTTTTTATAACATATATCTTTTTGTAATTCTATTTTCAATATTTCCTTTTCTTTACAAGAAGAATCATTCAACATCAAACACCGCTAGTCGTACTAGCTCATTTTCCTTGGCGTGTTAGTCATATACTATCACCCATTGAGTCATACTTTGAGTTTGATTGTTCTACTAATATCACATATTAATAGCATTCTTCAAGATTACACTCTTAGCAATCTCCACGCAAGGCAAACAATTTTTACCCATACTTTTGGTCCATCCCATCATAACAATTTTGTGATTGAGCTACTATAGCTCGAAGGAAGGAATTTAGAGGATAATTTTTAGCGCCCAACTTCTTGGAATATTCAAACGCCTAGCGTCTTCAATTTATGCATATATTGAAATAATATAAGCATACATTGTTACGCTAAATTATACTCAGTCATGTTGCCACAAATAAGTTTCTAGATATCAATATATCTTTCACTTGTGAGTATCTTGTGATGATTGGTTACGCTGGTATCTTGTGAGTATGGTTTATCCACTTGCCAGTACTTAATAGTACTGACCCACGAATCCATTTCGTGGCTGCATATTCCACATTGCAGTCAACAGGTTTGAAGTCTGACGACGTTAGCTTGGGAATCCCTCCGGCTTGGCCTGAGCAGGGATTTGACGCCATCGGTTATCTTCAGGACTCTTAGTCCAATTTGTATTTTGTCCGTAGTCGGACACTATGTTGTTTCTTCCGCTGTCATTTGGATCTTTGTATTGTATCAGTTGTATCCTTGACTCGTTTGAGTCGTCTTGTATATACCTCTTCTGTTGTTGTTGTTGTGGATTATTCGTGAACTGTTGTAATGTTATCACAAGTGGCAACCTGGAATCGGTTATTATGTGGACTTTGGCGGAAATGCTGAAATCTGCATAGTGCCTGATCTCGGGGCGTCACAACCTAGTTCGATCTCGTTACCGACAAGTACTCTTTTACTCGTTCCATGATATGACATCCTTGTGACCTAGTCACGTGCTTGCAAGCGGTGTCGATGTGATATCACCAAGAGGGCCTAGAGTATATCTCTCCGTCATTTGGATGGACAAATCCCAGTCTTGACCCATGATCCTCAACTAATACTTTCCGAATACCTAACGACACCTTTATAGTCACCCTCTTACGGTGTGACACTTGATGACATGAAAGCACCCTTCCAGTACCAGCGATTGGCATGATCTCATGGTGTAAGGAATAAGTTACTTCATATGCAAGATATAACAATATAAACTAAATGACTTGATCGTATTGTTATCTTGATATTGGGTCTATGTTCAGCACATCATTCTACCAATGACATGACCCCGTTATTAACAACATTCAATGTTCATGATCAGGAAACCTTGATCATCTATTAATCAATGAGCTAGTTAAAAAAGGCTTTACTAGGAACCATTGTTTGTTTATTAAACACACATGTATCAACGTTTCCAGTTAATACAATTCTAGCATGAGAAATAAACATTTATCATAAACAAGGAATAAGATAATAACCACTTTATTATTGCCTCTCGGGCATATTCCCCTCAGTCTCCCACTTGCACTAGAGTCAATAATCTAGTCTATAAGCACTTTAGACATATGGTGTTCCAGTGTTATTACCATGCTTCGCATGTGGTAAGCATCATAAAAAAGATCTGAACTGTTCAGGTCCTATTGTATTTGCATGTTCTTTGCGTCTACACGCATCACTCATTCTCTAATGAGATGGCTTTGTATATATTTGATCAAGCAGTGAAACCTTAATTCCTCAGCTTAAACCAATGTTACTAACATTGTGAAAATGTAGCTTCATAGTGTCAGCATTTTTGGAAATTCACCAAGTTCAGTAAAGAACTCCTTGACACAAAATAATCCTATTATTTGTTGTCAACACAACTATATACTTAGCCTTTGTTGTAGTATCCGTCACAATACTTTAATTTTGAAACTCTTTCAAATCCAGCATGGAACTTTCTTCCATCCTATTGGGATACCCTTCATCACATATTTTAATTGAAATAAAATTATTTGAATATATGACAAGACTATTAGTGTAACATATTACAACAAATAGTTTGTCATTACTATATAGAAAAACAGATCCTTAGCATTTCTAAAATGGCATAAGGATCTCTTCCACTGTTGTCTAATCATCATATGAATTATCATGTTATAACATTTTATAGCATAGGACTCATCCGGTTGTGTACATAGCATGGAACATGTAACTTAGAAATCTCAATTTCATTGTGCTCATCATGTGTCAAAACACTTGAATATTGCTCAATTGTTTTCCATGTGGCAAGAACTCCTTGTCATTTCGATATTGACTTACTTCAATATTTCATCTATGTAATTTGGCTCAACCATATCAGACGCTTCAATCCATCTCTTACAAATATCGATGCCCAATATTTCCTAAGCCTTTCATCAATATGAAAATCTTAACCGTGTTAACTTAAAATACATAATTTCCAATCAACCATATGTCATCTGCATAAAGCATAGGAAATATGTCTTAGCGCTCCCACTTAATTTCTTGTAACTCTAAAAGCATCTTTATCGTTCATGATGAAATCAAACTCTTTTAATAACTTCATTAAGGTAAAGATTCCAACTTCGTTATGCTCACTTCAACCATTGAAGTGTGCATACCTTTCCAGCAACCTTTGAATTTTAAAAAACTCTCAGACTGTGTCAAGTACACATCATCGATCAAACTTCCTTGAGAGGAAAGTTCGTTTTTGTTATTCAACTGCCATATCATAATATGTTAATTTTGCTAGAATTATTAGCAAAGACTAAAGCATCACTACAGAAGATCAAAATCTTGCAGTAGTCAACTCTTTGAATTTCATCGAAAATATCTTTTCAACAAGTACAACTTTCAAAGGATGTAAATATCCATGTCTTTGTTGCTATATAGATCCGTTTGCTATCGTTAGGCACCATGCCTATCAAAAGGAATTCCAAGTCACATACTTGATAGTCATACATGGATACTATCGCGGATATAATAACTCATAGTCAATTTTACGAAGTCTGGGCCCATCATTTGCTTCCTTTATATGGTCCAGGTCCTTTGTTGTCAAAACAACACTTTAATCTTAAACCACAAGTTGGTCTAGGTACAAAGTTTTAGGACTTGCGTGGTTCATTTCGCAAACTCATTTGAAGTATCTACAACACATGTAGTTTCTTCTACTTTGTCAAAAATAGCAAACCCCAAAACAACTTCTAGTGTTGTGCTACTCTTGACATGGTAACGAAGATTCTCTAATCTCGTTGAGTTTGTACTGTCCTCCCACTCACTTATTTTGCAAGAACTATTTTCTCGAGAAATCAACCCTTTTTGACAAACAACATTTGTCTTTGGTCGGTGATAGGAGAAATACCCAATGTATTCTTTAGGATAACCTTATAAACATATATTTATCCCATTTTGGTTGTAAAAATTTTACACATGCTATGCATACCAAAACTTAAGAAAAAGAAAATCTGGGTCATACCCAAACCATATCTTATATGATGTCAATTTTAATGGATCATGATGGCGCTCTTTTCAGTGTAAAAGCGGTTGTCTCTAATGTATAAACTACAAAATTATAATGGCATTTTTTACTTATCTTACCATGTCAAACAAGGTTTGATTTTGTCTCTCGAACACTCCAAACTAATATGGGGTAATTCGAGTAGTATAAGTTGTAGAACAATTCTGCAACTTCTCAGATGTTTTGCTAAACTTGTAACTCAAACTTTATCCTTTATGATCCAATCATAAATACTTGATTATCTTGTTAGGATGATTTTTACTTCATACTAACAATAATTTGAACCAATTAAAAAAGGTCAAACTCCGTTCTCTTTAAATAGATATACTCCTATATCTACTCAAATCATCGACGGAATTTTATGAAGGAAAAATTAATCCACCACACACAACTACACATAATGGACTATATACATCAATATGTATAATCTCCACTAAATTAGTCGTCCATTCTACTTTGGCCTATGAATGGAATTTTAGTCATCTTTTGGAAGAGGTCTCACCAGCATCAATTTATTCAAAACAAAATGACTCCAGAAGTCCATCAACATGGAGTTCCTTCATGTTTTCCTTTCCGATATGAACTAAAATGGCGGTGTCACAATTTAAGTGAAATTCTTTTACGTCTTGCAACGTTTAGCATTTAGTTTCATAGATGTTTACTTTACCAACATGATTTATATTAACTCATCCATCAATTATGGAATATGGTCATAGTTTGAACCATCTCATTTGTTCTCACAAAAGACCAGAACAAAATAACAACTTATTAAGTTCTTAAAATAAATCTTGAATGTTTGGTTCGATACAACAATGAACACAATAACACTTTATTTCAGTTCTTGTCATAATCGATTCACATCTACTACTTGTTCCTTTTAGGCCCTTGTATTTCTTGCATTTTTTGCTATGTATGACAACTCATACCAACCAATCTGGTATCAAAATACCCAGAAAATACTTTTTAACTAGTAATACATCTATAACTTGTATATCAAGCATATACTCCTGAGCTGGAATTTTCCAGTTATCTTCTTTTTTTATAACATATATCTTTTTGTAATTTTATTTTCAATATTTCCTTTTCTTTACAAGAAGAATCATTCAACATCAAACACCGCTAGTCGTACTAGCTCATTTTCCTTGGCGTGTTAGTCATATACTATCACCCATTGAGTCATACTTTGAGTTTGATTGTTCTACTAATATCACATATTAATAGCATTCTTCCAGATTACACTCTTAGCAATCTCCAAGCAAGGTAAACAATTTTTACCCATACTTTTGGTCCATTCCATCATAACAATTTTGTGATTGAGCTACTATAGCTCGAAGGAAGGAATTTAGAGGATAACTTTTAGCGCCCAACTTCTTGGAATATTTAAACGCCTAGCGTCTTCAATTTATGCATATATTGAAATAATATAAGCATACATTGTTACGCTAAATTATACTCAGTCATGTTGCCACAAATAAGTTTCTAGATATCAATATATCTTTCACTTGTGAGTATCTTGTGATGATTGGTTACGCTGGTATCTTGTGAGTATGGTTTATCCACTTGCCAGTACTTAATAGTACTGACCCACGAATCCATTTCGTGGCTGCATATTCCACATTGCAGTCAACAGGTTTGAAGTCTGACGACGTTAGCTTGGGAATCCCTCCGGCTTGGCCTGAGCAGGGATTGGACGCCATCGGTTATCTTTAGGACTCTTAGTCCAATTTGTATTTTTTCCGTAGTCGGACACTATGTTGTTTCTTCCGCTGTCATTTGGATTTTTGTATTGTATCAGTTGTATCCTTGACTTGTTTGAGTCGTCTTGTATATACCTCTTCTGTTGTTGTTGTGGATTATTCGTGAACTGTTGTAATGTTATCACAAGTGGAAACCTGGAATCGGTTATTATGTGGACTTTGGCGGAAATGCTGAAATCTGCATAGTGCCTGATCTCGGGGCGTCACAACCTAGTTCGATCTCTTTACCGACAAGTACTCTTTTACTCGTTCCATGATATGACATCCTTGTGACCTAGTCACGTGCTTGCAAGCGGTGTCGATGTGATATCACCAAGAGGGCCTAGAGTATATCTCTCCGTCATTTGATGGACAAATCCCACTCTTGATCCATGATCCTCAACTAATACTTTCCGAATACCTAACGACACCTTTATAGTCACCCTCTTACGGTGTGACACTTGATGACATGAAAGCACCCTTCCAGTACCAGTGATTGGCATGATCTCATGGTGTAAGGAATAAGTTACTTTATATGCAAGATATAACAATATAAACTAAATGACTTGATCGTATTGTTATCTTGATATTGGGTCTATGTTCATCACATCATTGTACCAATGACATGACCCCGTTATTAACAACATTCAATGTGCATGATCAGGAAACCTTGATCATCTATTAATCAATGAGCTAGTTAAAAAAGGCTTTACTAGGAACCATTGTTTGTCTATTAAACACACATGTATCAACGTTTCCAGTTAATACAATTCTAGCATGAGAAATGAACATTTATCATAAACAAGGAATAAGATAATAACCACTTTATTATTGCCTCTCGGGCATATTCCCCTCAGTCTCCCACTTGCACTAGAGTCAATAATCTAGTCTATAAGCACTTAACACATATGGTGTTCCAGTGTTATTACCATGCTTCGCATGTGGTAAGCATCATAAAAAAGATCTGAACTGTTCAGGTCCTATTGTATTTGCATGTTCTTTGCGTCTACACGCATCACTCATTCTCTAATGAGATGGCTTTGTATATATTTGGTCAAGCAGTGAAACCTTAATTCCTCAGCTTAAATCAATGTTACTAACATTGTGAAAATGTAGCTTCATAGTGTCAACATTTTTGGAAATTCACCAAGTTCAGTAAAGAACTCCTTGACACAAAATAATCCTATTATTTGTTGTCAACACAACTATATACTTAGCCTTTGTTGTAGTATCCGTCACAATACTTTAATTTTGAAACTCTTTCAAATCCAGCATGGAACTTTCTTCCATCCTATTGGGCTACCCTTCATCACATATTTTAATTGAAATAAAATTATTTGAATATATGACAAGACTATTAGTGTAACATATTACAACAAATAGTTTGTCATTACTATATAGAAAAACACATCCTTAGCATTTCTAAAATGGCATAAGGATCTCTTCCACTGTTGTCTAATCATCATATGAATTATCCTGTTATAACATTTTATAGCATAGGACTCATCTGGTTGTGTACATAGCATGGAACATGTAACTTAGAAATCTAAATTTCATTGTGCTCATCATGTGTCAAAACACTTGAATATTGCTCAATTGTTTTCCATGTGGCAAGAACTCCTTGTCATTTCGATATTGACTTACTTCAATATTTCATCTATGTAATTTGGCTCAACCATATCAGGCGCTTCAATCCATCTCTTACAAATATCGATGCCCAATATTTCCTAAGCCTTTCATCAATATGAAAATCTTAACCGTGTTAACTTAAAATACATAATTTCCAATCAACCATATGTCATCTACATAAAGCATAGGAAATATGTCTTAGCGCTCCCACTTAATTTCTTGTAACTCTAAGAGCATCTTTATCGTTCATGATGAAATCAAACTCTTTTAATAACTTCATTAAGGTAAAGATTCCAACTTCGTTATGCTCACTTCAACCATTGAAGTGTGCATACCTTTCCAGCAACCTTTTGAATTTTAAAAAACTCTCAGACTGTGTCAAGTACACATCATCGATCAAACTTCCTTGAGAGGAAAGTTCGTTTTTGTTATTCAACTGCCATATCATAATATGTAAATTTTGCTAGAATTATCAGCAAAGACTAAAGCATCACTACGGAAGATCAAAATCTTGCAGTAGTCAACTCTTTGAACTTCATCGAAAATATCTTTTCAACAAGTACAACTTTCAAAGGATGTAAATATCCATGTCTTTGTTGCTATATAGATCCGTTTGCTATCGTTAGGCACCATGCCTATCAAAAGGAATTCCAAGTCACATACTTGATAGTCATACATGGATACTATCGCGGATATAATGACTCATAGTCAATTTTACGAAGTCTGGGCCCATCATTTGCTTCCTTTATATGGTCCAGGTCCTTTGTTGTCAAAACAACACTTTAATATTAAACCACAAGTTGGTCTAGGTACAAAGTTTTAGGACTTGCGTGGTTCATTTCGCAAACTCATTTGAAGTATCTACAACACATGTAGTGTCTTCTACTTTGTCAAAAATAGCAAACCCCAAAACAACTTCTAGTGCTGTGCTACTCTTGACATGGTAACGAAGATTCTCTAATCTCGTTGAGTTTGTACTGTCCTCCCACTCACTTATTTTGCAAGAACTATTTTCTCGAGAAATCAACCCTTTTTGAGAAACAACATTTGTCTTTGGTCGGTGATAGGAGAAATACCCAATGTATTCTTTAGGATAACCTTATAAACATATATTTATCCCATTTTGGTTGTAAACATTTTACACATGCTATGCATACCAAAACTTAAGAAAAAGAAAATCTGGGTCATTACCCAAACCATATCTTATATGATGTCAATTTTAATGGATCATGATGGCGCTCTTTTCAGTGTAAAAGCGGTTGTCTCTAATGTATAAACTACAAAATTATAATGGCATTTTTTACTTATCTTACCATGTCAAACAAGGTTTGATTTTGTCTCTCGAACACTCCAAACTAATATGGGGTTATTCGAGTAGTATAAGTTGTAGAACAATTCTGCAACTTCTCAGATGTTTTGCTAAACTTGTAACTCAAACTTTATCCTTTATGATCCAATCATAAATACTTGATTATCTTTTTACGATGATTTTTACTTCATTCTAACAATAATTTGAACCAATTAAAAAAGGTCAAACTCCGTTCTCTTTAAATAGATATACTCCTATATCTACTCAAATCATCGACGGAATTTTATGAAGGAAAAATTAATCCACCACACACAACTACACATAATGGACTATATACATCAATATGTATAATCTCCACTAAATTAGTCGTCCATTCTACTTTGGCCTATGAATGGAATTTTAGTCATCTTTTAGAAGAGGTCTCACCAGCATCAATTTATTCAAAACAAAATGACTCCAGAAGTCCATCAACATGGAGTTCCTTCATGTTTTCCTTTCCGATATGAACTAAAATGGCGGTGTCACAATTTAAGTGAAATTCTTTTACGTCTTGCAACGTTTAGCATTTAGTTTCATAGATGTTTACTTTACCAACATGATTTATATTAACTCATCCATCAATTATGGAATATGGTCATAGTTTGAACCATCTCATTTGTTCTCACAAAAGACCAGAACAAAATAACAACTTATTAAGTTCTTAAAATAAATCTTGAATGTTTGGTTCGATACGACAATGAACACAATAACACTTTATTTCAGTTCTTGTCATAATTGATTCACATCTACTACTTGTTCCTTTTAGGCCCTTGTATTTCTTGCATTTTGTTGCTTTGTATGACAACTCATACCAACCAATCTGGTATCAAAATACCCAGAAAATACTTTTTAACTAGTAATACATCTATAACTTGTATATCAAGCATATACTCCTGAGCTGGACTTTTCCAGTTATCTTCTTTTTTTATAACATATATCTTTTTATAATTCTATTTTCAATATTTCCTTTTCTTTACAAGAAGAATCATTCAACATCAAACACCGCTAGTCGTACTAGCTCATTTTCCTTGGCGTGTTAGTCATATACTATCACCCATTGAGTCATACTTTGAGTTTGATTGTGTGACGTCCCGAGATCGGGCACTATGCAGATTTCAGCATTCCCGCCAAATCCGCATAATAACCGATTCCAGGTTGCCACTTATGATAACATTACAACAGTTCACGAATATTCCACAACAACAACAGAAAAGAGATTTACAAGATGGACTCAAATGAGTCAGGGATACAACTGATACAATACAAAGATCCAAATAACAGCGGAAGAAACAACACATCGTCCGTCTACGGACAAGATCCAAATTGGACTAAGAGTCCTGAAGATAACCGAGAGCGTCCAATCCCTGCCCAGGCCAAGCCGGAGGGATTCCCAAGCTAACGTCGTCAGACTTCAAACCTGTTGACTGCAAGTTGGAATTTGCAGCCACGAAAGAGATTCGTGGGTCAGTACGGTTAAGTACTGGCAAGGGGGATAGAACCCATACTCACAAGTTACCGGCGTAGCCAGTCATCACAAGATACAAATACTTTAGGATCAACGGAAAGGAAGGGGGTTATTGCAAATAAGCGACAGCAGGCTGCACTAACCAACTACAGATAGATACTACAACTTCCAGCTAACAGAAAAGAGATAAGATCGAGTATTGTAACCAACGGAAAGTAAATCCAATCAAACCCATCCTGGATCTCGCCCCTTATCCAAAGAAGCAATCCGAGGATAACTCACACAGTTGAGTTAATGATGGTTCAGATTATTGTGTCAATAAGCCTATTACTAGTCAAGTTGTTAATCATTGGGTGAAAGGTTGTTAATCATTAGGTTTAAGTTGTCCTGAGTACTTGTTAGCCAGTACTTTCACCAAGTAATCCATAACCGCGGAAAACACGGCTTCTCGAGAAGATTATCCCTGCAGGGTTGCACCAATTTAGCCGTACACGCAAGAATAACCCGCCAGATGGGGAGCTAACCCACCAAGCGAGGTACTCTACACAACCAACCCTTCTTCGCATCAAGCCCAAAGCACCGCGTGCTGTGCGTGCGCGGCTAATCGAGCCCCCCGAAGAAAAGGAGGACCCTCATAGCACTGGAAGACCACGCCGCCCTAAATGCCGACTACAAAAGTTCCACCCTGGCGCCAAGGGTTCGTACCTGCATATGATGCAGCAAATGGAACACCCGAACTAGTACGGCGATTTGGACGAGATGCGAATCGAGTCAGTTGAGGGGGGCGCCCATACTCGCTTCCCACATGCGGGTAGTGCGCTCATCATGGATCAGTAGACAAGACCCTTTTCCTATTAGGGTCGACACTAGCAGGCCTCAAAACCACAAAGGGCCTCCTGCCGGTGCCTTATCATCAAATTTATTATTAAGCAATAACAGTAGCATGATTGATTGATTAAACATCGAGCCCCAGAACATAATAGAATATAGCAACAGAAAGTAACGGGTAACAGACTCGAGCAGAATCAACCCTAAGCATAATATTAAGACACGGGCAACAAGCAATGGTTATAGGTTGGGAGGTGGGGCAATATCAAGGTTAAGGGATTCATGTGATAGGTTCGTAACAGAAACAACTACTACTAAGGCTAGCAGAACAGAACAACGGAGAGTATCGGTAACATGTGATGAAAGGCAGCCATATGGCAGCAAGTGAGTATACTTGCCTGAGATCCCGCAAGGTAGCAGAACTTGTCGTTGCTCACATCATCTCAACGTCCTATCCGGGAAGAAGCAATGAACCTCGAACAAACACCGGATGCAACAATTACTACTACAGCAAAAGATCCAGCATGATCAAGATATGGATGCATGACAGGTTTAAAGATGCATCAAGGTAAACTAGTTGACAAGATAAACAAATTTAAATGGACCCATATGCAATTTTGAGTTACATATGAGAAGCCCATGAATTATGGTTAGATGATTTGTTTTCCAACTAATCAACAGGGGAGGGTGGATTAGCATGATGCATGGATGAGGAAAACAGCAAAATAACAACAATAGAACCAAATTAGAATAGGGTGTAGCAATTTAGAATTTTATTATTAATTTAGGCAATTTTTTGGGTGCCTTAAAGGGAACACACAAGTATTTGTTGTTATCAACCATTTAAATTGTTCAAAACAAATAACAAAGTTGATATTTGAAAAGAACATCAAATTTTAGTTGGATTACATGTTTCAAATATTGAAATTGGAATTTGGATTATTTAATTATGAATTAAACAATATTGAACAATTTTTAATTGCATTAAACAAGATTTAAATGGTTTAGGCAATTTTAATTATTCAAAACAGAAAAAAAAATTATATTTGAATAGGTTAGGTGAAATGGTATGGAAAACATATTTTATTTGCCTTATTTGGAATTGGTATGAATTATTTATTGAATTTAGCAATTTGCATTTGAATTATTCAAATTTGAATTTTAAATGTATTTGGAAAATTCAAAACAGTGCACAAATGGAATAATTGGATAGACAATAAAATTTGGAGCAATAAACATATACAACTTTCACTTATTGGAATTATCGATTAAAAGTTATTGATTTTTAAAGTTAGTGTGTTATTCTGCAATTTTAAAGAAAATAGAAAACAAAACAGAAATGGTTTAATTCTTTTGTTACCGCCACGGGGTCTAACCCCAGCCACTGCCCCGTGGGACCGTGGCCTACGTGGACCATACAGGTGCACGCATGGCCACCAGAGGGGCTTACAGGTGGGCCTGCGCGCGCGAGGTGGAATAAAAAGGGAAAAGGGGGGTGTGCGCTCCCTGGGGTTCGAACCCAGGAGCTGATGGCTCGCGCGCCGGTCGCAGTACCACTGGGCTGGTCGACTGTTTGTGATACGAAGAGGGACTGACAGAACAAATAGCAACTCAACGCCTGAAACTGAAACTTGACAGCGAACTGTCCTCTGAACCTGACGGGATCGGCACCGATCGACGGCAGGTCACCGGCGGGGCACAACGGGGGTGGGTACTGGTGCTGCGTGCGGTGGTTCGCGGAGACGTGCAGTAGCGTGGGCGGGTGCCGTTGGAGGGGAAACAGGGGAGAGGGAAGGAAGGGGTAGCGATCACCTGCTGCTCGAGCTGCTGACGGACAGGGACGCCGACGTCCTCCTCCGGCGATGGCGCGGCGTCCACGAGGGCTCCCAGCCGCTGGCGAGGGGACGGGGAGATGGAGGGAAGCGCACTGGTTCCATTCCCGCCCTCGAGTGCCCCTCGAGGTGGACGTGTGACCGGCGATGAGGGGAGGAGGTGGCGGTCTGTGGTGGTGGTGAGGTGCGGTTGCAGAGTTCAGAAGGAAGGAAGGAAGAAAGGAGAAGAATTGGCGGCGCTGGGGTTCTAGGGTTAGCGAGGGGGGAGGCTAGGCTTGTTTTATGGTGGCAGATGAGCTTGTACGGCAGCATCGTGGGGGGGGGGGAGAGGGGATCCGGTGGCTCTGAAGATGGTCGTACCATTGCTGACGTCGACTGAAGGAAGGAGAAAGCGACAGCAGGGGGGTATCGGGCCAGAAAGGGGTTAGTGGGCTGGGGAGAAGAGAGGAAAGGGGGTTGGGCTGGCTCTTCTCCTTGGCTTTATTTTTATTTTTCCTTATCTTCTTTTTTTTTGCTCAAACCAAAAATGGAAGAAAAGAATAGGTTTAATTAATGGAAAAATTTGGAAAAAAATTTGGAGAAGCTCCTTAGTCCAAAAACAACCAGTTGGTAACTTTTATTTTCAAAAATTTAAAGGTTTGAATGCTTTTTGAAATTTGAACCAATTTTGGGTGAAATTGTTAATATTAATAATCATTATTAAATCCAACATTGAACATAGGGTAACCCCTAGGTAAAATAGGCAAATTGAGTTGATTTGTTTTGGGTAACACCCTGATTTCAAAATGGTTCTGTTTTGGTGCTTTGATTTGAATTTAATTTGCCATTAGGGTTTTGATAACAGGGAAAATTTTATTAACAAGCAATTGGATTAAAACAACTTCAAATTATTGAAAAACAATTGAGTGATTTAGTTTGCAAGTTTGAAATTGGGAATTTTGAGCAAGGGTGAAAGTTTAAATTGTTTTGAAATTTCCAGTTGTGATGCAAGCATGGTGCAATGCAATGTGATGCATATGATGCAAACAAAACAAACAGGTAACACCCCAGGTGTTACAGATTGTTCTACTAATATCACATATTAATAGTATTCTTCTAGATTACACTCTTAGCAATCTCCAAGCAAGGTAAACAATTTTTACCCATACTTTTGGTCCATCCCATCATAACAATTTTGTGATTGAGCTACTATAGCTCGAAGGAAGGAATTTAGAGGATAATTTTTAGCGCCCAACTTCTTGGAATATTCAAACGCCTAGCGTCTTCAATTTATGCATATATTGAAATAATATAAGCATACATTGTTACGCTAAATTATACTCAGTCATGTTGCCACAAATAAGTTTCTAGATATCAATATATCTTTCACTTGATTGTTTCAAAAAACAATTCGTTTCAGTCCCTAAATCACCTTGATCAACAAAACATTCTTTTGAAGATAAAGTAATATGGAAGAAACCATGATTCTGAATTCAAAGTAGGAATTATTTGCTCTCTAGATCAATCAATCATTAATCATATGGAGCTAGGTGGAAATACCGAAAATCGACGAGTTTTAATGAATGCATGAAATGCCAATGAAATTGTCCCCAGAACCCAAACAGTGTGTTATAGGTCACGAAAACTGCGAGGTAGGACCAAATCAATGAGTTTTAATGAATGCCAGAAATGCCCATGAAATTGTCCCCTTACCACCAAACAGTGTACTATAGCTCACGAAAACTTCGAGCAAGGACCAAATCGACGAGTTTTAAAGGTTGCCAAAATTCCCATGAGATTGTCCCCGGACCCCCAAATAGGGTGCTATACCTCACGAAAACTGCGAGAAAGGACCAAATAACATGATCATCAACGCCCACATACACCTATGTCTTCTACCCGTGCAAAACATCTACGCATAGATCCGGCTCTGATACCACTAAAGGGTTCTTTGGATAGGAAACAAAAATTGCGAAAACTGCGAGAAATGACGAAATCCACGAGTTTTAATGAATGCTAGAAAATCTCATGAAATTGTCCCCGGATCCCCAAACATTGTGCTAGAGCTCACAAAAATTGTGAGATATGACCAAATTGAAGAGTTTTAACGAAATGCCAGAAATGCCCATGAAATTGTCCCCGGACCCTCAAAAAGTGTAATATAGCTCACATGAACTTCGACATAGGACGAAATCTATGAGTTTTAATGAACGCCAGAAATGCCCATGAAATTTTCCACAGACCCTCAAACAGTGTGCTATAGCTGATGAACACTGCGAGATATGTCTAATTCGATGAGTTTTAATGGATGCCAAAATGCCCATGAAATTGTCCTCGGTCCCCCAAACGATGTACTATAGCTCACGAAAACTGCGAGAAAGGACCAAATCGACGAGTTTTAATGAATGCCAGAAATGCCCATGAAATTGTCCCCGGACCCCCAAACAGTGTGTTCTATCTCACGAAAACTGCAAGAAAGGACCAAATCGACAAGTTTTAATAAATGCCATAAATGCCTATGAAATTGTCCCCGGACCACGAAATAGTGTACTCTAGCTCACGAAAACTGCAAGAAAGAACCAAATCGTCGAGTTTTAATGAATGCCAGAAATGCCCATGAAATTGTCACCGGACCCCCAAACTGTGTGGTATAGCTCACGAAAACTACGAGGTAGGACCAAATCGACGAGCTTTAATGAATGCCAGAAATCCCAGTGAAATTGTCCCCGGACCCCAAACAGTGCTAAAGTTCACAAAAATTGCGAGGTAGGAACAAATAAAGGAGTTTTAATGAATGCCATAAATGCCCATGAAATTGTCCCTTTACCACCAAACAGTGTACTATAGCTCACGAGAACTTCGAGCAAGGACCAAATCGACGAGTTTTAATGACTGCTAGAAATGCCCACGAGATTGTCCCCGGAAACCCAAACAGTGTACTATAGCTCACGAAAACTTCGAGCAAGGACCAAATCGACGAGTTTTAATGAATGCAAGAAATGCCCATAAAATTGTCCACAAACCCCCAAATAGTCTGCTGTACCTCACGAAAACTGCAAGGTAGGATCAAATCAAGGAGTTTTAATGAATGCCAGAAATGTCCAAGAAATTGTCCCCGGACGCCCAAACAGTGTACTATAGCTCACAAAAACTGGAGGTAGGACCAAATCGAGAATTTTAATGAATGTTAGAAATGCCCATGAAATTGTTCCCTTACTACCAAATAGTGTACTATAGCTCACGAAAACTTCGAGTAAGGACAAAATGGATGAGTTTTAATGAATGCCAGAAATGCCCATGAAATTGTCCCTGGATCCCCATACTGTGTGCTATACCTCACGAAAACAGCGAGGTACGACCAAATCGACAAGTTTTAATGGATGCCATAAATTCCCATGAAATTGTCCCCGGACCACGAAATAGTGTATTCTAGATCACGAAAACTGCCAAAAAGAACCAAATCGTCGATTTGTAATGAATGCCAGAAATGCCCATAAAATTGTCCCCGGACCCCTAAACAGTGTGCTCTAGCTCACAAAAACTGCAAGAATGGACCAAATCGACATGTTTTAATGAATGCCATAAATGACCATGAAATTGTCCTCGGACAAATATGGTGTACTCTAGCTCACGAAAACTGCAAGAAAGAACCAAATCGTCGAGTTTTAATGAATGCCAGAAATGCCCATGAAATAGTCCCCCGACCCCCAAACAATGTACAATACCTCACAAAAACTGCGAGAAAGGACCAAATCGACAAGTTTTAATGAATGCCATAAATGCCCATGAAATTGTCCCCGGACCACGAAATAGTATACTATAGCTCACGAAAACTGCAAGAAAGAACCAAATCGAGGAGTTTTAATGAATGTTAGAAATACCCATGAAATTGTTCCCTTACAACCAAATAGTGTACTATAGATCACGAAAACTTAAAGCAAGGACAAAATCGACGAGTTTTAATGAATGCCAGAAATGCCCATGAAATTTGTGAGGACCGGAACTAAACTTCCAGACCCCCTGTGTTCTCATGTCAATCCCAAGATCAATGTTGACAACACAGCGAAATGAATACCATTGCAGAACGTCCAAAAGTAAAATTATTACAATGTTTGAATAGCAATAGCCACATAGTATAATGTCTTGTGACATTTTATTACAATCAGAAATCTCAGCGGAATATAAAAATGCGAAGTGACTCCATCTCAGCCACAGGCAGTCGATCTAGTCCACGAGGCCTCACTCTTCAGCGTCGTCGTAGTAGTCGTAGTCGTCTCCTTCGTAGTAGTTCTCTGAACGATAAACAAAGCAATGCAATGAGTACATTAACATAATGTACTCGGCGTGCCCCCTCTATGCAAGACCTATAATATCTACATGTGGCTTCAAAGGAAGGCTGTATGGTTCTTTTGCGAAAAAGCAAATTTTATTTCACAAGGCCATAATATATTTGCTAAAAGTGATTTTAGATGAAAAACATGTTTTGTATTCAGTGGGGTTTTTCTCATCCAAGTGAGTGTCATCGACACCTCACAATATCAATAGGATAGGGGTAGAGGGAAGTAGCAAAACAGGTTCCCGTATGTCAAGAAGGATTCATGTGTCGTCCATGACCGTGGACAAAACGGCTATTCGAATAGTTTTACTCTGCAAAGGTAGTACACTTTACCCACATGTCACAATCTTCCTTTTTGCAACTAGCCGTCGCTAGTATAGCAATCAGAATCTCGTGACGAGGTCTTTTAGCTAGATCTCCCAAAGATGTGACATGCCCACCGGGTCTGGCCCGGTACTGAGAGTATATCCCCAAACCGTTCCCCCCATCTGTGCCAAAGGTTCTCCCGTAGGTAGACACCTCATCTGCGGTACGGCGACATCGACACCTAAGGCTGACTAACCTACTTGACCAAGCCAGTGCCCATATAGCATGTGGTTGTACGGTGGTCACAATCTTCAAATCCAAGACTTATTAGGCCCTTATGCGGCACGGACGACGAATTACTCCCTCCAGCTGGTGAAGGGTAGCCAATCGCTCCGTCAATATTCTGATTCAGCTGTCGCCCGCACCATGTTTAGATGATAAGTTTCACTCAGAGTAGAAGAGAGAGTAGAGGAAGAAACAATGGCTCATCGGCCTAGCTCAACGAGCTCAACAAGTTCAAAGTGACCCGAGAGTCAATCAATTCCTCCGAAGAGGCAAGATAAAGGTATCCTACTTATTATTGAGCACGGCTAAGCATTTCTACGCTAATAGGATGATTATATAATTTCTAGTCATGGTATCAAGTATAAGGCGACAACGGATCAGGCTAGTGTGTGAATCGACACGCTAGTAATTTGAGTAAAATAGCATGCATTGTTTTTGAAACAACAAAATAACAACCCTTTGTAAAACATAGGATAAAACATGAGAGGGGGGCATGCCTTCCTTGTTGAACTCTTGCTCTTCACCTCCTTTATCGTTATCGTAATCCTCTCCGCTCCCTAATCGTCGATCAAAGCAAATTAAATTCAAATAAATAAAAGCAATATGACAAATTAAGATTCCAACGAAGAAATGCCGAATAAAATCCAAAGAAGGCTAGCAAGGCTCAAATGGTTCAAAGTGGTTTGGTCGATCTACCATTTCCAACCTAATAATAACATATTTATAAAATATAATATTTATATAAAATAACCACTATAGGTGGTATAGTATTAGCATGCAATGCACAATGTTTTGCCAAAATGAACACACTTCTCATGTGATAACTAAGTATTGCAATGGCTATCCTATACTCACATCAATAAACAACCAGTAAGAACATATCAACCTATTATAAACAATATTAAGCATGGACTAGTAACATGTAAATACTAGTATAAACTAAGCATGCATATATAGCTACAGAAATTAGATCTATGATAAAGACATCGATGAATCTAGCAAGGCCACTGTTTATGATAAATCAAATAATTTTAGGTAAGAATCTAGCATACAGAGCAACCATGCTCCATGAAGAATTTAAATGGTATAACTAGTCTAGCATATCATCATGGAAACAGTAAACAAACAACTTGCAAGGCCCTTCTACAACTAAACAAAGTAATTAAACATTAGCAACTATTAGCAGAACACGTTCTATACTTCCACACAAATAAGCATGACATTTGTAAGAAAATAATCATGGTAAGACTAAACTAGACAATCCTACATACAAGAATGCATGAAAACAGTACCTATGCATATAAAGAGAACACGCACAATTCTACATGCTCACATGGATGCATCAAATTGAATTTGTGTTGAATACATACATTGATTAAAGTAATTTTGTAAAATATCCTAGATATTGGAAAACTAACATCACCGCTGGATTGCTATAGAGGTTTGGCACGTATTCTATAAAAGGTTGGCATCATTCTGAGGTGTGGAAGGTAGGCTAACACGCGAATGCCATCGGTGGCATCCGGTTCATACGGCCGCGCGGTCAAACTGAAACCTACGACCAGAAACCATGTCTAGGAGGTAGATACTAGTGAGTCTAACATGGTGGTGCAAGGAAATTCTCGGATTCTCACCGAGCTCGATGTAGTAGTCGCGGGAAGTCGATGAACTGGACAAATGGACGCGCGAACTGTGACGTCTGTGATGAACGGATCGAACTTCCGGTTTCGGGAATGGAGCCTCCTCGTCCTCGCGCACCTACTGGCGCAGCAGCTCGGCCTTCCGTGATCGGAGTCGCCGGGAATAAGGACGGTGTTCGTCGGAGCTCCGGTGTGGTTTGGGTGGAGGTGAGAGCCTAAGGCTCTGGTGGTGATGGGAGGTGGAAAGGAGGGTGATGCGCGACTAGGTGCTTGATATAGGACAGGGAATCGGACCTTTGATGGCGCAGATTAATCGGAGTTGATTGCTCCAGTAACGGGGGCGTTTCAGCTGTGATTGATATTTCTGTTTCTGCTACTGGATGCGTACGTATGGGAAAGGAAACGACTAAACGCAGGATGACGCTTCGCTCGCTCGGCTGGGCTGTGATGACTGCCTCCCGAGTGTGCGTGCGACTGGCCTTAGTGGGCTGGTTTCGTCGATACAAAAACGATAGCTGAGAAAGAAGAACCAACGCAAAGGAACGGAAATAAAAGAGAGAAAGGAATAGATTGGTTCATGTACGTACAGGTCGAGGAAAGAAAGTTAAACCAAACTGGGAAAGAGATAAAAGAAAAGGAAACTAGCAAGAATGGATCGGTCCATGGTTTTGTGTTGTACCAGTAGCTATTACCTACAAGAACAAAGGATGTGTACGTGCATGTGCCATGCATGGTTAAGCCAATACATGTGTGTATGTGTATATCTATAGGCCGATACTCAATGGAAAATTTAGAAAGAACCAAATATAAACTAACATGGCGAATCCAATTCAAATGAAAAAGCAAACTCACACTTTTGTTTCAAATATCAAATTAATTCTTATAGGTCGTAATTAATATTGTTCACTCCGAATAAAAAATTTATTTTATTTATTTGTCGCAACATCCTTTGTTTTTAGAAAATAAATTAAACCCGTAAAAAAAATCGAATGTTACAAATCTACCCACCTTAAAAAGGAATCACGACCCCGTGATTCGGCCTAAGAGAAAAGATTCGGAAACTCCTTCCGGAGAGCATCTTCTCGTTCCCATGTTGCTTCTTCCTCGGAGTGGTTACTCCACTGAACTTTGCAAAATTTGATCACATTCCTTCTAGTTGTCCTGACCTTCTCATCCAGAATTTTCACAGGGTATTCTTCATAAGTCAAATCATCTTGAACTTCTATGATGTCTAAAGAAGTCTTCCGAGCCTCTTTTTCTGGCTTATCAAAACATTTCTTCAGCTGAGACACGTGGAACACGTTATGCACATTTAACAACTTTTCAGGAAGTGCCAACTCATAAACAACTTCCCCACGTCTAGCAGTGATTGCAAAGGGGCCAATGTAGCGGGGTGCCAACTTGCCCTTGATTCCAAAACGGCACATTCCACGAAGCGGGGATACCTTCAAGTACACGTCGTCGCCAATCTTGAAAGCTAAATCGTGACGACGTCTATCGGCGTATACTTTCTGTCTAGATTGTGCAGCTCGCAACCTCTCTTGAATCATCTTCACTTGCTTATCAGCTTCCTCTAGCGTGTCAGGTCCAAAGACTTGGTTTTCTCCCACCTCATGCCAGTTAAGCGGGGTACGACACTTCCGTCCATACAAAGCTTCAAAGGGGGACATCTGTAGACTTGCCTGAAAACTATTATTGTAAGAGAACTCTGCATAAGGCAAACTCTTATCCCAAGTGCGCTTACAGGTTAATGCACATGCCCGGAGCATGTCTTCCAAAATCTGGTTCACTCTCTCAGTCTGTCCAGCAGTCTGGGGATGGTAAGCGGTGCTAAAATTCAACTTTGTGCCAAGAACTTCATGTATCTTCTTCCAGAATCTTGACGTGAATTAAGTACCTCGATCAGACGCAATCTTCTTAGGAACTCCATGAAGGCAAACAATTCTGGCCATGTATAACTCAGCCAATTTCTCGCCCTTATAAGTAGTTTTCACTGGAATAAAGTGAGATGACTTGGTCAATCGATCTACGATGACCCAAATAGAATCATATCCTGACGATGTCCTCGGTAGTCCTGTGATGAAGTCCATTCCAATTTCTTCCCATTTCCATTCAGGAACCTTGAGTGGTTGAAGTAATCCTGCAGGCTTTTGATGCTCCGCTTTGACCCTTCGGCATATGTCACACCTTGATACAAACTCAGCAATTTCCCGTTTCATGCTAGACCACCAGAAGCTAACTCGAAGATCATGGTACATCTTCGTACTTCCGGGGTGAATGGAGTAAGCTGTCTCGTGCGCCTCTTTCATGATTGAATCCTTAAGTTCCTTTTGGTCTGGCACTAATAGACGGTCTCGGAACCAAATATTCCCCTTTTCATCCTCCTCGTAATTAGGTGCTTCTCCTGACTTAATCTTTTCTCGGATCTCTTCGATCCCCTTGTCATTTTTTTGGGACTCTCTGACTTGATCTTCTAGAGTAAACTTGACTTATAACACATCCTCATTCTCAGTAAGACTCACATTTAGATTTAACTTTCTAAATTCCTCATGCAGTTCTGGTTGAGCTTCTTGAATCATTAGGCTATTGCAATAAACCTTTCTGCTCAACGCATCAGCTACGACATTAGCTTTACCCGGATGGTAGTTTACACCAATATAGTAATCCTTGATCAACTCTAGCCATCTCCTTTGCCTAAGGTTTAAATCTGGTTGAGTGAAAATATATTTTAAGCTCTTATGATCTGTGTATACCTCACAACGGTTACCGATAAGGTAATGCCTCCAAATCTTCAAAGCATGAACTACAACAGGCAGTTCTAAGTCGTGTGTTGGATAGTTCAACTCATGGGAGCGTAACTGCCTCGATGCGTAGGCCACTACTTTGCCTTGCTGCATGAGTACACAACCCAATCCTTGCTTAGAAGCATCGCAATATACTTCAAAATCCTTTCGAATATCTGGTAGTATCAACACTGGAGCAGATGTTAATCTTCTCTTGAGTTCTTGAAAACTAGTTTCACACGCTAGTGTCCACTCAAACTTGTTATCCTTCTTGATTAACTGGGTCATAGGCCTTGCGATTCTTGAAAAATCTTCAATGAAGCGGCGGTAGTATCCCGCAAGTCCGAGGAAACTGCGTATCTCTGACACATTCTTTGGTTGCTTCCAACTAAGTACTGATTCCACTTTAGCTGGGTCCACTGCTACTCCTTCTGATGATATAACATGACCAAGGAAGTCCACTTGCTTCAACCAAAACTCACACTTACTAAACTTGGCATAGAGTTGATGTTCCCTAAGCCTTTCGAGAATAATCCGAAGATGTTTCTCATGTTCTTCCTCATTACGAGAGTAAATCAACACATCATCAATGAATACCACTACGAACTTGTCTAGATATTCCATAAATACTTTGTTCATGAGATTCATGAAGTAAGCTGGGGCATTCGTGAGTCCGAATGACATCACAAGAAATTCATACAGACCATATCGAGTGACGAATGCTGTCTTGGGTATATCTTCTGGTCAAATCTTTAGCTGATGATACCCCGACCTCAGATCTATCTTGGAAAATACAGAAGATCCCTTCAACTGATCAAATAAGTCATCGATCCTCGGTAAAGGATACTTATTCTTGATGGTTACTTCATTCAGGGCACGATAATCCACACACATGCGCATGGTACCGTCCTTCTTCTTCACAAACAATACCGGTGCTCCCCAAGGCGAGGTGCTCGGTCTAACATATCCCTTCTCTAGGAGTTCTTCGATTTGTTTCTTCATTTCTGCTAGTTCATTTGCCGGCATTCTATATGGTCTCTTTGCAATAGGAGCAGTGCCAGGTGTCAACTCAATGGCAAACTCTATCTCACAGTCTGGTGGTAATCCTGGTAACTCATCTGGGAACACGTCTGCGTATTCCTTAACCACCCGAACATCTAACATATTGGTCTCCTTCAGGCTATTTAGCAGGCTATCCGCTGCGGATTGGGGTGCTAACTCGGGCTTGTAGTCCACCACAACCCCATCATCACTGGTTAATGATACAGCTCTAAGCCCACAATCTATCATAGCTTTGTGTTTCCCTAACCAATTCATGCCCAAAATGACATCTAACCCTTTTGATTCTATCACAATGAGGTTTGCTAGGAAATCCACCCCTTCTATGGTTATTAACACTTTAGGGCATCTCAAACCCGTTCTAAGAATTCCCCTGGTGAGTGTATTGCCATTGCTCGACTCATACCCTCAGTTTTCAAATGATATTTTCGGCAAATTGCTTGGAAACAAACGAATGGGAAGCTCCAGAATCAAAAAGTACTGAACCATAACATGAGTTGATTGGAAACATACCAAGAACAACATCTGGTGCTTCCTGAGCTTGCTCGGCCGTGATGTGGTTAACTCGACCATGTCCCGGTTGTCCCGATGCCAGGGGCGCGCCTCCTGGGGTAGTCAGTATCCCTCGTCCACGTCCTGCGGCTGGTGTCTTAGTTGCAGTGCCCAGGTTAAACTTCACTGGTGTCGTCCCCGTGTTTTTCTTGCCGGGACATGCAGCAGCAAAGTGTGCCTCTCCACCGCAAGAGTAGCAATTCTTTCCAGCAGTGTTGGCATGATTTCCCCCGACTTCAGCTCTCGGAGTGCGATATGCACTGGGCTGAAAGTTACTGTTAGGCCTTGTTGGCTTTGCAGTTGCTCCATGGTAACCTGGGTGCACAATACTCTTCTGGCGCGAGTTACCAGCCCCATGGTGACTCTGTGGTGCTTTCCGCTTGCGGTGCTCCTCAAGTTCTTTCTTTGAGTTCTCCTGAAGAATAGCCTTATTGACAAGGCTTTGAAAATTGGCGAAGTCATGTGAGACCAATCTATCCTTTAGTCCTGGATTCAACCCTCTCATAAACCTAGCAGTCTTGTCCGCCTCAGTGGGAATATCTGCTTTCCCATAGCGAGAGAGCTGGGTGAAATGGTCCCAATACTCAGAAACAGACATCTTCCCTTGGGTGAGAGCTCGAAATTCATCTCTCTTCAGCTCCATGAGACCAGCAGGAATGTGCGCCGTGCGAAAAGCCTCTGAAAATTCATCCCAAGTGATTCCCTGAACATCATCATGTGCTTTACAATAGTTCTCCCACCAATCTCCGGCTACACCACTGAGTTGGTGCGTCGCGAACTTCACACGGTCTTGCACATTGACACTAACCAAATTGAGCTTCCGTCGGATGTCCTTCAGCCAATCATCCGCCTCTATGGGGTCTGCTGATCCAGCAAAAGTCGGTGGCTTTGTTGTCATGAACTCCGCTAGCTTCAAAGGTGGCGGCGGCTGGTTCTGGTTTTGATTCTGGTTGTGGTTTTGATTTGCTAGGTTAGCAGCAAGTTGTTGCAGCAGTTGTGTCTGCATAAACATCAGTTGCGCCATGTCAGGTGGCGGAGGTGGTGGAGGCATGTCCTCTTCATTCTCTGTATCGTTGTCCGTGTCATGAACTTCTCCCTCCACAAAGTTCTCTTCAAACGCTGGTCCGCGACCGCGACCACGTCCACGTCCACGTCCTTCGCGACCACGACCTCGGTTTCCGTTCATCCTGTTTCCGTTCAAAGTTAGGATATACGAGAGGGAAAAGAAAAGAAAAAAAAACTAACCCCAAACCAACATGCAAATGCAATAGGAACCAAGTAAAATGAAGAACCAAGGAAAATATTCCAGAAGAAAAATCACACACGTGGATTCAAATTTAGTAGTAGCTATACCACAAGTATGAGTCGGTATAGTCCACTACTTAGCACACATATGTAGTAGAAAAAAATAGCTAATCGTTTCTCACTTATTGAATAAATAAATAAAAACTGGTGGACTCTCTCATGGTTTGCTACACTACTCGTCCAGGTAGCCAAACATCTCAGGCCCTGCATACGGCTGCGCGGGTGCTGGTACAAAGTGCAGCTCAAAGGAAGGCTCGGCAGCTTCAGCTTCTGGTGTTGCAGGAATCATCTCTTCTGGCTCGATCTCCTCATCTGGTTGGCCGTCCTGCTCATGCTGTGCCGACTGTGCAACTGGAAGAGCGAGTGGAGACGGTGGCGGTGGTGGCGCAATCGCCCGTCGTGTAAGGCGACGCTTCTTCGCCGGAACTCGAAGACGCCCGTGATACAATATCCTCCGCCGTGGCGCACGAGACACAGTGTCCTGCGGCACCTCCTCCTGTGCCTCGCCCACGCTCATAGTCCCTGTAGTAGCTTCCGCCATGTGTGCGGCGGTGATGGCCTCTTCAGCAGCAGTCTCAGCAGCCTCACGTGCAGCATTAGCAGCAGCTAAAGCTATGTTGGCTTCCATTAGCATTTCCTCCAACCTCGCAGCTTGGTCCTGGTAGTGGTGGTGTAGGTGACGTGATTCCTCCAACATGGATGCAGTGGCGACCAAGCGACGCTCTAGTCCAAAGTTGAGAGATGACATGCGGATGAGTGTAGGGTTGTCTTCTTCCTGGTATCTCATGTTCTGACGCAGCAGTCCTCCATCCTCTCTATAAGCGAAGTAACGGAATGGCGTGTAGCGCAGTTTAGCTTGGTAAGTCCCCGCCATCTGCTGCATCGCCCGATGAATAACGTGAATGGTAGCATCCTCAAAGTCCTCTCCATCAGCTGTAAACTGGTGACCTCTGGTTCCCGGGCCGCGTCCACGTCGTGCCAGATTGGGGTACACTACAAGGGTGACTCAGATCAGTTCTTCATTCCAGATAGTCCGGACAGTGTGTCCAGTCGCTTCTGGGTCACGGTCATAACCTAATTGCGATAACATGTCACGAAACTGCTGCCCAAGGTTGCCGAACTCCTCAATCCGACGAGTCGAAGGTACTGCCATCTACGCACATTTGAATAAGAAGAGAATAATCAGAAACAATAGAAAAAAATTTATCATAGAAAATGAATGCAAACAAGAGAGACAAGACACAGGCATAAACTATTTTCTTTTAATTAACATACGTACTAAAGGCTTTCCATTTCTAGCTAAGGCCACGTGACTAGGTCGACGTCGGCTCTGATACCACTTCTGTGAGGACCGGAACTAAACTTCCAGACCCCCTGTGTTCTCATGTAAATCCCAAGATCAATGTTGACAACACAGCGAAATGAATACCATTGCAGAACGTCCAAAAGTAAAATTATTACAATGTTTGAATAGCAATAGCCACATAGTATAATGTCTTGTGACATTTTATTACAATCAGAAATCTCAGCGGAATATAAAAATGCGAAGTGACTCCATCTCAGCCACAGGCAGTCGATGTAGTCCACGAGGCCTCACTCTTCAGCGTCGTCGTAGTAGTCGTAGTCGTCTCCTTCATAATAGTTCTCTGAACGATAAACAAAGCAATGCAATGAGTACATTAACATAATGTACTCAGCGTGCCCCCTTTATGCAAGACGTATAATATCTACATGTGGCTTCAAAGGAAGGCTGTATGGTTCTTTTGCGAAAAAGCAAATTTTATTTCACAAGGCCATAACATATTTGTTAAAAGTGATTTTAGATGAAAAACATGTTTTGTATTCAGTGGGGTTTTTCTCATCCAAGTGAGTGTCATCGACACCTCACAATATCAATACGATAGGGGTAGAGGGAAGTAGCAAAACAGGTTCCCGTATGTCAAGAAGGATTCATGTGTCGTCCATGACCGTGGACAAAACGGCTATTCGAATAGTTTTACTCTGCAGAGGTAGTACACTTTACCCACATGTCACAATCTTCCTTGTTGCAACTAGCCGTCGCTAGTATAGCAATCGGAATCTCGTGACGAGGTCTTTTAGCTAGATCCCCCAAAGATGTGACATGCCCACCGGGTCTGGACCGGTACTGAGAGTATGTCCCCAAACCGTTCCCCCCATCTGTGCCGAAGGTTCTCCCGTAGGTAGACACCTCATCTGCGGTACGGCGACATCGACACCTAAGGCTGACTAACCTACTTGACCAAGCCAATGCCCATATAGCATGTGGTTGTACGGTGGTCACAATCTTCAAATCCAAGACTTATTAGGCCCTTATGCGGCACGGACGACGAATAACTCCCTCCAGCTGGTGAAGGGTAGCCAATCGCTCCGTCAATATTCTGATTCAGCTGTCGCCCGCGCCATGTTTAGATGGTAAGTTTCACTCAGAGTAAGAAGAGAGTAAGAGAAGAAACAATGGCTCATCGGCCTAGCTCAACGAGCTCAACAAGTTCAAAGTGACCCGAGGGTCAATCAATTCCTCCGAAGAGGCAAGATAAAGGTATCCTACTTATTATTGAGCACGGCTAAGCATTTCTACTCTAATAGGATGATTATATAATTTCTACTCATGGTATCAAGTATAAGGTGACAACGGATCAGGCTAGTGTGTCAATCGACACGCTAGTAATTTGAGTAAAATAGCATGCATAGTTTTTAAAACAACAAAATAACACCCCTTTGTAAAACATAGGATAAAACATGAGAGCGGGGGCATGCCTTCGTTGTTGAACTCTTGATCTTCACCTCCTTTATCGTGATCGTAATCCTCTCCGCTCCCTAATCGTCGATCAAAGCAAATGAAATTCAAATAAATAAAAGCAATATGACAAATTAAGATTCCAACGAAGAAATGCCGAATAAAATCCAAAGAAGGCTAGCAAGGCTCAAATGGTTCAAGGTCGTTTGGTCGATCTACCATTTCCAACCTAATAATAACATATTTATAAAATATAATATTTATATAAAATAACCACTATAGGTTGTATAGTATTAGCATGCAATGCACAATGTTTTGCCAAAATGAACACACTTCTCATGTGATAACTAAGTATTGCAATGGCTATCCTATACTCACATCAATAAACAACCAGTAAGAACATATCAACCTATTATAAACAATATTAAGCATGGACTAGTAACATGGAAATACTAGTATAAACTAAGCATGCATATATAGCTACAGAAATTAGATCTATAAGAAAGACATGGATGAATCTAGCAAGGCCACTGTTTATGATAAATCAAATAATTTTAGGTAAGCATCTAGCATACAGAGCAACCATGCTCCATGAAGAATTTAAATGGTATAACTAGTCTTGCATATCATCATGGAAACAGTAAACAAACAACTTGCAAGGCCCTTCTACAACTAAACAAACTAATTAAACATTAGCAACTATTAACAGAACACGTTCTATACTTCCACACAAATAAGCATGACATTTGTAAGAAAATAATCATGGTAAGACTAAACTAGACAATCCTACATACAAGAATGCATGAAAACAATACCTATGCATATAAAGAGAACACGCACAATTCTACATGCTCACATGTATGCATCAAATTGAATTTGTGTTGTATACATAGATTGTTTAAAGTAATTTTGTAAAATATCCTAGATATTGGAAAACTAACATCACCGCTGGATTCCTATAGAGGTTTGACACGGATTCTATAAAAGGTTGGCATCATTCTGAGGTGTGGAAGGTAGGCTAACACGCGAATGCCATCGGTGGCATCCGGTTCATACGACCGCGCGGTCAAACTGAAACCTACGACCAGAAACCATGTCTAGGAGGTAGATACTAGTGAGTCTAACATGGTGGTGCAAGGAAATTCTCGGATTCTCACCGAGCTCGATGTAGTAGTCGCGGGAAGTCGATGAACCGGACAAATGGACGCGCGAACTGCGACGTCTGTGATGAACGGATCGAACTTCCGGTTTCGGGAATGGAGCCTCCTCGTCCTCGCGCACCTACTGGCGCAGCAGCTCGGCCTTCCGTGATCGGAGTCGCCGGGAATAAGGACGGTGTTCGTCGAAGCTCCGGTGTGATTTGGGTGGAGGTGAGAGCCTAAGGCTCTGGTGGTGATGGGAGGTGGAAAGGAGGGTGATGCGCGACTAGGTGCTTGATATAGGACAGGGAATCGGACCTTTGATGGTGCAGATTAATCGGAGTTGATTGCTCTAGTAACGGGGGCGTTTCAGCTGTGATTGATATTTCTGTTTCTGCTACTGGATGCGTACGTGCGGGGAAGGAAACGACTAAACGCAGGATGACGCTTCGCTCGCTCGGCTGGGCTGTGATGACTGCCTCCCGAGTGTGCGTGCGACTGGGCCTTAGTGGGCTGGTTTCGTCGATACAAAAACGATAGCTAAGAAAGAAGAACCAACGAGAGGAGGAAAACCAGGTACAAGTGCACTGGAAGTACGTGCAAAGGAACGAAAATAAAAGAGAGGAATGAATAGATTGGTTCATGTACGTACAGGTCGAGGAAAGAAAGTTAAACCAAATTGGAAAATAGATAAAAGAAAAGGAAACTAGCAAGAATGGATCGGTCCATGGTTTTGTGTTGTACCAGTAGCTATTACCTACAAGAACAAAGGATGTGTACGTGCATGTGCCATGCATGGTTAAGCCAATACATGTGTGTATGTGTATATCTATAGGCCGATACTCAATGGAAAATTTAGAAAGAACCAAATATAAACTAACATGACGAATCCAATTCAAATGAAAAAGCAAACTCACACTTTTGTTTCAAATATCAAATTAATTCTTATAGGTCGGAATTAATATTGTTAACTCCGAATAAAAAATTTATATTATTTATTTGTCGCAACATCCTTTGTTTTTAGAAAAAAAATTTAAACCCGTAAAAAATCGGATGTTACAAAATTGTCCCTCGACCACCAAATAGTGTACTATGACTTACAAAAACTATGATATAGGACCAAATCGAGGAGTTTTAATGAATGCCAGAAACGCCCAGAAAATTGTGCCCGTACCCCCAAATAATGTACTATGGCTCAAAAAAACTGTGACATACGACCAAATCTACGAGTTTTAATGAATGCCAGAAATGCCCATGAAATTGTCCCCGGACCAAAATATAGTGTACTATAGCTCAAGAAAACTGCGAGAAAGGACCAAACCGACGAGTTAAAATAAATGCCGGAAATACTCATGAAATTGTCCCCAGACCACGAAACAGTGTAACTATTGCTCACAAAAACTATGAGAAAGGACCAAATCTACGAGTTTTAATGAATGATAGAACTGCCATGAAATTGTCCCTATACCCCCAAACAGTTTGCTATAACTCATGAAAACTGCGAGGTAGGAGCAAATTGACGAGATTTAATGAATGCCAGAAATCCCAATGAAATTGTCCCCGTACCCCCAAATAGTGTGAAATAGTTCATGAAAACTGCAAGGTAGGACCAAATCAAGGAGTTTTAATGAATGCTACAAATGCCCATCAAATTGTCCCTTTACCACCAAACAGTGTACTATAGCTCACGAAAACTTCGAGCAAGGACCAAATCGACGAGTTTTAATGAATGCCTGAAATGCCCATGAAATTATCCCAGGACCACGAAATAGTGTACTATTGCTTCGAAAACTGCGAGAATGGACCACAACTACGAGTTTGAACGAATGATAGAACTGCCCATGAAATTGTCCCCGGACCCCCAAACTGTCTGCTAAAGTTCACAAAAATTGCGAGGTAGGAACAAATAAAGGAGTTTTAATGAATGCCAGAAATGCCGATGAAATTGTCCCTTTACCACCAAACAGTGTACAATAGCTCACGAAAACTTCGAGCAAGGACCAAATCGACGAGTTTTAATGACTGCTAGAAATGCCCACGAGATTGTCCCCGGACCCCCAAACAGTGTACTATAGCTCACGAAAACTTCGAGCAAGGACCAAATCGACGAGTTTTAATGAATGCTAGAAATGCCCATGAAATTGTCCACAAACCCCCAAATAGTCTGCTATACCTCACAAAAACTACAAGGTAGGAGCAAATCAAGGAGTGTTAATGAATGCCAGAAATGCCCTAGAAATTGTCCCCGGACGCCCAAACAGTATACTATAGCTCACAAAAACTAGGAGGTAGGACCAAATCGAGAATTTTAATGAATGTTAGAAATGCCCATGAAATTGTTCCCTTACTACCAAATAGTGTACTATAGCTCACGAAAACTTCGAGCAAGGACAAAATGGACGAGTTTTAATGAATGCCAGAAATGCCCATGAAATTGTCCCTGGATCCCCAAACTGTGTGCTATACCTCACGAAAACTGCGAGGTACGACCAAATCGACAAGTTTTAATGGATGCCATAAATTCCCATGAAATTGTCCCCGGACCACGAAATAGTGTATTCTAGATCACGAAAACTGCCAGAAAGAACCAAATCGTCGATTTGTAATGAATGCCAGAAATGCCCATGAAATTGTCCCCGGACCCCTAAACAGTGTGCTCTAGCTCACAAAAACTGCAAGAAAGGACCAAATCGACATGTTTTAATGAATGCCATAAATGCCCATGAAATTGTCCCCGGACCACAATATAGTGTACTCTAGCTCACGAAAACTGCAAGAAAAAACTAAATCGTCGAGTTTTAATGAATGCCGGAAATGCCCATGAAATTGTCCCCGGACCCCCAAACAATGTACAATAGCTCACAAAAACTGCGAGAAAGGACCAAATCGACAAGTTTTAATGAATTCCATAAATGCCCATAAAATTGTCCCCGACCACGAAATAGTGTACTATAGCTCACGAAAACTGCAAGAAAGAACCAAATCGAGGAGTTTTAATGACTGTTAGAAATACCCATGAAATTGTTCCCTTACAACCAAATAGTGTACTATAGATCACGAAAACTTCAAGCAAGGACGAAATCGACGTTTTAAAGAATGCCAGAAATGCCCATGAAATTGTCCCTCGACCACCAAATAGTGTACTATGACTTACAAAAACTATGAGATAGGACCAAATCGAGGAGTTTTAATGAATGCCAGAAACGCCCAGAAAAATTGTGCCCGTACCCCAAAATAATGTACTATGGCTCACAAAAACTGCGACATACGACCAAATCTACGAGTTTTAATGAATGCCAGAAATGCCCATGAAATTGTCCCCGGACCAAAATACAGTGTACTATAGCTCACGAAAACTACGAGAAAGGACCAAACCGACGAGTTAAAATGAATGCCGGAAATACCCATGAAATTGTCCCAGACCACGAAACAGAACTATTGCTCACAAAAACTATGAGAAAGGACCAAATCTACGAGTTTTAATGAATGATAGAAACTTCCATGAAATTGTCCTTGTACCCCAAGCAGTTTGCTATAGCTCATGAAACTGCGAGATAGGAGCAAATCGACGAGATTTAATGAATGCCAGAAATCCCAATGAAATTGTCCCCGTACCCCCAAATAGTGTGCTATAGTTCATGAAAACTGCGAGGTAGGACCAAATCAAGGAGTTTTAATGAATGCTAGAAATGCCCATCAAATTGTCCCTTTACCACCAAACAGTGTACTATAGCTCACGAAAACTTCGAGCAAGGACCAAATCGACGAGTTTTAATGAATGCCTGAAATGCCCTTGAAATTGTCCCCGGACCACGAAACAGTGTACTATTGCTCTCGAAAACTGCGAGAATGGACCACAACTACCAGTTTTAACGAATGATATAACTGCCCATGAAATTGTCCCCGGACCCCCAAACAGTCTGCTAAAGTTCACAAAAATTGCGAGGTAGGAACAAATAAAGGAGTTTTAATGAATGCCAGAAATGCCCATGAAATTGTCCCTTTACCACCAAACAGTGTACAATAGCTCACGAAAACTTCGAGCAAGGACCAAATCGACGAGTTTTAATGACTGCTAGAAATGCCCACGAGATTGTCCCCGGACCCCCAAACAGTGTACTATAGCTCACGAAAACTTCGAGCAAGGACTAAATCGACGAGTTTTAATGAATGCTTGAAATGCCCATGAAATAGTCCACAAACCCCCAAATATTCTGCTATACCTCACGAAAACTGCAAGGTAGGAGCAAATCAAGGAGTTTTAATGAATGCCAGAAATGCCCAAGAAATAGTCCCCAGACCCCAAACAGTGTACTATAGCTCACAAAAACTGGGAGGTAGGACCAAATCGAGAATTTCAATGAATGTTAGAAATGCCCATGAATTTGTTCCCTTACTACCAAATAGTGTACTATAGCTCACGAAAACTTCGAGCAAGGACAAAATGGACGAGTTTTAATGAATGCCAGAAATGCCCATGAAATTGTCCCTGGATCCCTAAACTGTGTGCTATACCTCACGAAAACTGCGAGGTACGACCAAATCGACAAGTTTTAATGGATGTCATAAATTCCCATGAAATTGTCCCCGGACCACGAAATACTGTATTCTAGATCACGAAAACTGCCAGAAAGAACCAAATCGTCGATTTGTAATAAATGGCAGAAATGCCCATAAAATTGTCCCCGGACCCCTAAACAATGTGCTCTAGCTCACAAAAACTTTAAGAAAGGACCAAATCGACATGTTTTAATGAATTCCATAAATGCCCATGAAATTGTTCCCGGAACACAATATAGTACTCTAGCTCACGAAAACTGCAAGAAAGAACTAAATCATCGAGTTTTATTGAATGCCAGAAATGCCCATGAAATCGTCCCAGACCCCCAAACAGTGTATAATAACTAACAAAAACTGCGAGAAAGGACCAAATCGACAAGTTTTAATGAATGCCATAAATGCCCATGAAATTGTCCCCGGACCATGAAATAGTGTACTATAGCTCACGAAAACTGCAAGAGAGAACAAAATCGAGGAGTTTTATTGAATGTTAGAAATACCCATGAAATTGTTCCCTTACAACCAAATAGTGTAGTATAGATCACGAAAACTTCAAGCAAGGACAAAATCGACGAGTTTTAATGAATGCCAGAAATGCCCATGAAATTGTCCCTCGACCACCAAATAGTGTACTATGACTTACAAAAACTATGAGATAGGACCAAATCGAGGAGTTTTAATGAATGCCAGAAACGCCCAGAAAATTGTGCCCGTACCCCAAATAATATACTATGGCTCACAAAAACTGTGACATACGACCAAATCTACGAGTTTTAATGAATGCCAGAAATGCCCATGAAATTGTCCCCGGACCACAATACAGTGTACTATAGCTCACAAAAACTGCGAGAAAGGACCAAACCGACAAGTTAAAATGAATGCCGGAAATACCCATGAAATTGTCCCCAGACCACGAAACAGTGTAACTATTGCTCACAAAAACTATGAGAAAGGACCAAATCTACGAGTTTTAATGAATGATAGAACTACCATGAAATTGTCCCTGTACCCCCAAACAGTTTACTATAGCTCATGAAAACTGCGAGGTAGGAGCAAATCGACGAGATTTAATGAATGCCAGAAATCCCAATGAAATTGTACCCGTACCCCCAAATAGTGTGCTATAGTTCATGAAAACTGCGAGGTAGGACCGAATCAAGGAGTTTTATTGAATGCTAGAAATGCCCATCAAATTGTCCCTTTTCCACCAAACAATGTACGATAGCTCACGAAAACTTCGAGCAAGGACCAAATCGACGAGTTTTAATGAATGCCTGAAATGCCCATGAAATTGTCCCCGGACCACGAGACAGTGTACTATTGCTCTCGAAATCTGCGAGAATGGACCACAACTACGAGTTTTAACGAATGATAGAACTGCCCATGAAATTGTCCCCGAACCCCAAACAGTCTGCTAATGTTCACAAAAATTGCGAGGTAGGAACAAATGAAGGAGTTTTAATGAATGCAAGAAATGCCCATGAAATTGTCCCTTTACCACCAAACAGTATACAATAGCTCACGAAAACTTCGAGCAAGGACCAAATCGACGAGTTTTAATGACTGCTAGAAATGCCCACGAGATTGTCCCCGGACCCCAAACAGTGTACTATAGCTCACGAAAACTTCGAGCAAGGACCAAATCGACGAGTTTTAATGAATGCAAGAAATGCCCATGAAATTGTCCACAAACCCTCAAATAGTCTGCTATACCTCACGAAAACTGCAAGGTATGAGCAAATCAAGGAGTTTTAAAGAATGCCAGAAATACCCAAGAAATATCCCCGGACGCCCAAACAGTTACTATAGCTCACAAAAACTGGGAGGTTGGACCAAATCGAGAATTTCAATGAATGTTAGAAATGCCCATTAAATTGTTCCCTTACTACCAAATAGTGTACTATAGCTCACGAAAACATCAAGCAAGGACAAAATGGACGAGTTTTAATGAATGCCAGAAATGCCCATGAAATTGTCCGTGGATCCCCAAACTGTGCGCTATACCTCACGAAAACTGCGAGGTACGACCAAATCGACAAGTTTTAATGGATGCCATAAATTCCCATGAAATTGTCCCCGGACCACGAAATAGTGTATTCTAGATCACGAAAACTGCCAGAAAGAACCAAATCGTCGATTTGGAATGAATGCCGGAAATGCCCATGAAATTGTACCCGGACCTCTAAACAGTGTGCTCTAGCTCACAAAAACTGCAAGAAAGGACCAAATCGACATGTTTTAATGAATGCCATAAATGCCCATGAAATTGTCCCCGGACCACAATATAGTGTACTCTAGCTCACGAAAACTGGAAGAAAGAACTAAATCGTCGAGTTTTAATGAATGCCAGAAATGCCCATGAAATTGTCCCTGGACCCCCAAACAATGTACAATAGCTCACAAAAACTGCGAGAAAGGACCAAATCGACAAGTTTTAATGAATGCCATAAATGCCCATGAAATTGTCCCCGGACCACGAAATAGTGTACTATAGCTCACGAAAACTGCAAGAAAGAACCAAATCAAGGAGTTTTAATGAATTTTAGAAATACCCATGAAATTGTTCCCTTACAACCAAATAGTGTACTATAGATCACGAAAACTTCAAGCAAGGAAAAAATCGACGAGTTTTAATGAATGTCAGAAATGCCCATGAAATTGTCCCTCGACCACCAAATAGTGTACTATGACTTACAAAAACTATGAGATAGGACCAAATCGAGGAGTTTTAATGAATGCCGGAAACACCCAGAAAATTGTGCCCGTACCCCCAAATAATGTACTATGGCTCACAAAAACTGTGACATACGACCAAATCTACGAGTTTTAATGAATGCCAGAAATGCCCATGAAATTGTCCCCGGACCACAATACAGTGTACTATAGCTCACGAAAACTGCGAGAAAGGACCAAACCGACGAGTTAAAATGAATGCCGGAAATACCCATGAAATTGTCCCCAGACCACGAAACAGTGTAACTATTGCTCACAAAAACTATGAGAAAGGACCAAATCTACGAGTTTTAATGAATGATAGAACTGCCATGAAATTGTCCCTGTACCCCAAACAGTTTGCTATAGCTCATGAAAACTGCGAGGTAGGAGCAAATCGACGAGATTTAATGAATGCCAGAAATCCCAATGAAATTGTCCCCGTACACCCAAATAGTGTGCTATAGTTCATGAAAACTGCGAGGTAGGACCAAATCAAGGAGTTTTAATGAATGCTAGAAATGCCCATCAAATTGTCCTTTACCACCAAACAATGTACTAAGCTCAACGAAAACTTCGAGCAAGGACCAAATCGACGAGTTTTAATGAATGCCTGAAATGCCCATGAAATTGTCCCCGGACCACGAAACAGTGTACTATTGCTCTCGAAATCTGCGAGAATGGACCACAACTACGAGTTTTAACGAATGATAGAACTGCCCATGAAATTGTCCCCGGACCCCCAAACAGTCTGCTAAAGTTCACAAAAATTGCGAGGTAGGAACAAATCAAGGAGTTTTAATGAATGCCAGAAATGCCCATGAAATTGTCCCTTTACCACCAAACAGTGTACAATAGCTCACGAAAACTTCGAGCAAGGACCAAATCGACGAGTTTTAATGACTGCTAGAAATGCCCACGAGATTGTCCCCGGACCCCCAAACAGTGTACTATAGCTCACGAAAACTTCGAGCAAGGACCAAATCGACGAGTTTTAATGAATGCTAGAAATGCCCATGAAATTGTCCACAAACCCCCAAATAGTCTGCTATACCTCACGAAAACTGCAAGGTAGGAGCAAATCAAGGAGTTTTAATGAATGCCAGAAATGCCCAAGAAATAGTCCCCGGACGCCCAAACAGTGTACTATAGCTCACAAAAACTGGGAGGTAGGACCAAATCGAGAATTTCAATGAATGTTAGAAATGCCCATGAAATTGTTCCCTTACTACCAAATAGTGTACTATAGCTCACGAAAACTTCGAGCAAGGACAAAATGGACGAGTTTTAATGAATGCCAGAAATGCCCATGAAATTGTCCCTGGATCCCCTAAGTGTGCTATACCTCACGTAAACAGCAAGGTATGACCAAATCGACAAGTTTAATGGATGCCATAAATTCCATGAAATTGTCCCCGGACCACGAAATAGTGTATTCTAGATCACGAAAACTGCCAGAAAGAACCAAATCGTCGATTTGTAATGAATGCCAAAAATGCCCTTAAAATTGTCCCCGGACCATAAATAGTGTGCTCTAGCTCACAAAAACTGCAAGAAAGGACCAAATCGACATGTTTTAATGAATGCCATAAATGCCCATGAAATTGTCCCCGGAGCAACATATAGTGTACTAGCTCACGAAAACTGCAAGAAAGAACTAAATCGTCGAGTTTTAATGAATGCCAGAAATGCCCATGAAATTGTCCCCGGACCCCCAAACAATGTACAATAACTCACAAAAACTGCGAGAAAGGACCAAATCGACAAGTTTTAATGAATGCCATAAATGCCCATGAAATTGTCCCTGGGCCACGAAATAGTGTACTATAGATCACGAAAACTGCAAGAAAGAACCAAATCGAGGAGTTTTAATGAATGTTAGAAATACCCATGAAATTGTTCCCTTACAACCAAATAGCGTACTATAGATCACCAAAACTTCAAGCAAGGACAAAATCGACGAGTTTTAATGAATGCCAGAAATGCCTATGAAATTGTCCCTCGACCACCAAATAGTGTACTATGACTTACAAAAACTATGAGATAGGACCAAATCGAGGAGTTTTAATGAATGCCAGAAACGCCAAAAATTGTGCCCGTACTCCCAAATAATGTACTATGCTCACAAAAACTGTGACACGACCAAATCTACGAGTTTTAATGAATGCCAGAAATGCCCATGAAATTGTCCCCGGACCACAATACAGTGTACTATAGCTCACGAAAACTGCGAGAAAGGACCAAACCGACGAGTAAAAATGAATGCCGGAAATACCCATGAAATTGTCCCCAGACCACGAAATAGTGTAACTATTGCTCACAAAAACTATGAGAAAGGAACAAATCTAGGAGTTTTAATGAATGAGAGAACTTCCATGAAATTGTCCCTGTACCCCCCAAACAGTTTGCTATAGCTCATGAAAACTGCAAGGTAGGAGCAAATCGACGAGATTTAATGAATGCCAGAAATCCCAATGAAATTGTCCCCGTACCCCCAAATAGTGTGCTATAGTTCATGAAAACTGCGAGGTAGGACCAAATCAAGGAGTTTTAATGAATGCTAGAAATGCCCATCAAATTGTCCTTTACCACCAAACAGTGTACTATAGCTCACGAAAACTTCGAGCAAGGACCAAATCGACGAGTTTTAATGAATGCCTGAAATGCCCATGAAATTGTCCCCGACCACGAAACAGTGTACTATTGCTCTCGAAAACTGCGAGAATGGACCACAACTACGAGTTTTAACGAATGATAGAATTGCCCATGAAATTGTCCCCGGACCCCCAAACAGTCTACTAAAGTTCACAAAAATTGCAAGGTAGGAACAAATCAAGGAGTTTTAATGAATGCCAGAAATGCCCATGAAATTGTCCCTTTACCACCAAACAGTGTACAATAGCTCACGAAAACTTCGAGCAAGGACCAAATCGACGAGTTTTAATGACTGCTAGAAATGCCCACGAGATTGTCCCCGGACCCCAAAACAGTGTACTATAGCTCACAAAAACTTCGAGCAAGGACCAAATCGATGAGTTTTAATGAATGCTAGAAATGCCCATGAAATTGTCCACCCCAAATAGTCTGCTATACCTCATGAAAACTGCAAGGTAGAAGCAAATCAAGGAGTTTTAATGAATGCCAGAAATTCCCAAGAAATAGTCCCCGGACGCCCAAACAGTGTACTATAGCTCACAAAAACTGGGAGGTAGGACCAAATCGAGAATTTTAATGAATGTTAGAAATGCCCATGAAATTGTTCCCTTACTACCAAATAGTGTACTATAGCTCACGAAAACTTCGAGCAAGGACAAAATGGACGAGTTTTGATGGATGCCAGAAATGCCCATGAAATTGTCCCTGGATCCCCAAACTGTGTGCTATACCTCACGAAAACTGCGAGGTACGACCAAATCGACAAGTTTAATGGATGCCATAAATTCCCATGAAATTGTCCCCGGACCACGAAATAGTGTATTCTAGATCACGAAAACTGCCAGAAAGAACCAAATCGTCGATTTGTAATGAATGCCAGAAATGCCCATGAAATTGTCCCCGGACCCCTAAACAGTGTGCTCTAGCTCACAAAAACTACAAGAAAGGACCAAATCGACATGTTTTAATGAATGCCATAAATGCCCATGAAATTGACCCCGGACCACAATATAGTGTACTCTAGCTCACGTAAACTGCAAGAAAAAACTAAATCGTCGAGTTTTAATGAATGCCGAAAATGCCCATGAAATTGTCCCCGGACCCCCAAACAATGTACAATAGCTCACAAAAACTGCGAGAAAGGACCAAATCGACAAGTTTTAATGAATTCCATAAATGCCCATAAAATTGTCCCCGGACCACGAAATAGTGTACTATAGCTCACGAAAACTGCAAGAAAGAACCAAATCGAGGAGTTTTAATGACTGTTAGAAATACCCATGAAATTGTTCCCTTACAACCAAATAGTGTACTATAGATCACGAAAACTTCAAGCAAGGACGAAATCGACGAGTTTTAATGAATGCCAGAAATGCCCATGAAATTGTCCCTCGACCACCAAATAGTGTACTATGACTTACAAAAACTATGAGATAGGACCAAATCGAGGAGTTTTAATGAATGCCAGAAACGCCCAGAAAATTGTGCCCGTACCCCAAAATAATGTACTATGGCTCACAAAAACTGCGACATACGACCAAATCTACGAGTTTTAATGAATGCCAGAAATGCCCATGAAATTGTCCCCGGACCAAAATACAGTGTACTATAGCTCACGAAAACTACGAGAAAGGACCAAACCGACGAGTTAAAATGAATGCCGGAAATACCCATGAAATTGTCCCCAGACCACGAAACAGAGTAACTATTGCTCACAAAAACTATGAGAAAGGACCAAATCTACGAGTTTTAATGAATGATAGAACTTCCATGAAATTGTCCTTGTACCCCCAAGCAGTTTGCTATAGCTCATGAAAACTGCGAGATAGGAGCAAATCGACGAGATTTAATGAATGCCAGAAATCCCAATGAAATTGTCCCCGTACCCCCAAATAGTGTGCTATAGTTCATGAAAACTGCGAGGTAGGACCAAATCAAGGAGTTTTAATGAATGCTAGAAATGCCCATCAAATTTTCCCTTTACCACCAAACAGTGTACTATAGCTCACGAAAACTTCGAGCAAGGACCAAATCGACGAGTTTTAATGAATGCCTGAAATGCCCTTGAAATTGTCCCCGGACCACGAAACAGTGTACTATTGCTCTCGAAAACTGCGAGAATGGACCACAACTACCAGTTTTAACGAATGATATAACTGCCCATGAAATTGTCCCCGGACCCCCCCAAACAGTCTGCTAAAGTTCACAAAAATTGCGAGGTAGGAACAAATAAAGGAGTTTTAATGAATGCCAGAAATGCCCATGAAATTGTCCCTTTACCACCAAACAGTGTATAATAGCTCACGAAAACTTCGAGCAAGGACCAAATCGACGAGTTTTAATGACTGCTAGAAATGCCTACGAGATTGACCCCGGACCCCCAAACAGTGTACTATAGCTCACGAAAACTTCGAGCAAGGACTAAATCGACGAGTTTTAATGAATGCTTGAAATGCCCATGAAATAGTCCACAAACCCCCAATATTCTGCTATACCTCACGAAAACTGCAAGGTAGGAGCAAATCAAGGAGTTTTAATGAATGCCAGAAATGCCCAAGAAATAGTCCCCAGACCCCCAAACAGTGTACTATAGCTCACAAAAACTGGTAGAAGGACCAAATCGAGAATTTCAATGAATGTTAGAAATGCCCATGAATTTGTTCCCTTACTACCAAATAGTGTACTATAGCTCACGAAAACTTCGAGCAAGGACAAAATGGACGAGTTTTAATGAATGCCAGAAATGCCCATGAAATTGTCCCTGGATCCCTAAACTGTGTGCTATACCTCACGAAAACTGCGAGGTACGACCAAATCGACAAGTTTTAATGGATGTCATAAATTCCCATGAAATTGTCCCCGGACCACGAAATACTGTATTCTAGATCACGAAAACTGCCAGAAAGAACCAAATCGTCGATTTGTAATAAATGGCAGAAATGCCCATAAAATTGTCCCCGGACCCCTAAACAATGTGCTCTAGCTCACAAAAACTTTAAGAAAGGACCAAATCGACATGTTTTAATGAATTCCATAAATGCCCATGAAATTGTTCCCGAAACACAATATAGTGTACTCTAGCTCACGAAAACTGCAAGAAAGAACTAAATCATCGAGTTTTATTGAATGCCAGAAATGCCCATGAAATCGTCCCAGACCCCCAAACAGTGTATAATAACTAACAAAAACTGCGAGAAAGGACCAAATCGACAAGTTTTAATGAATGCCATAAATGCCCATGAAATTGTCCCCGGACCATGAAATAGTGTACTATAGCTCACGAAAACTGCAAGAGAGAACAAAATCGAGGAGTTTTATTGAATGTTAGAAATACCCATGAAATTGTTCCCTTACAACCAAATAGTGTAGTATAGATCACGAAAACTTCAAGCAAGGACAAAATCGACGAGTTTTAATGAATGCCAGAAATGCCCATGAAATTGTCCCTCGACCACCAAATAGTGTACTATGACTTACAAAAACTATGAGATAGGACCAAATCGAGGAGTTTTAATGAATGCCAGAAACGCCCAGAAAATTGTGCCCGTACCCCAAATAATATACTATGGCTCACAAAAACTGTGACATACGACCAAATCTACGAGTTTTAATGAATGCCAGAAATGCCCATGAAATTGTCCCCGGACCAAATACAGTGTACTATAGCTCACAAAAACTGCGAGAAAGGACCAAACCGACAAGTTAAAATGAATGCCGGAAATACCCATGAAATTGTCCCCAGACCACGAAACAGTGTAACTATTGCTCACAAAAACTATGAGAAAGGACCAAATCTACGAGTTTTAATGAATGATAGAACTACCATGAAATTGTCCCTGTACCCCCAAACAGTTTACTATAGCTCATGAAAACTGCGAGGTAGGAGCAAATCGACGAGATTTAATGAATGCCAGAAATCCCAATGAAATTGTACCCGTACCCCCAAATAGTGTGCTATAGTTCATGAAAACTGCGAGGTAGGACCGAATCAAGGAGTTTTATTGAATGCTAGAAATGCCCATCAAATTGTCCCTTTTCCACCAAACAATGTACGATAGCTCACGAAAACTTCGAGCAAGGACCAAATCGACGAGTTTTAATGAATGCCTGAAATGCCCATGAAATTGTCCCCGGACCACGAGACAGTGTACTATTGCTCTCGAAATCTGCGAGAATGGACCACAACTACGAGTTTTAACGAATGATAGAACTGCCCATGAAATTGTCCCCGGACCCCAAACAGTCTGCTAATGTTCACAAAAATTGCGAGGTAGGAACAAATGAAGGAGTTTTAATGAATGCAAGAAATGCCCATGAAATTGTCCCTTTACCACCAAACAGTATACAATAGCTCACGAAAACTTCGAGCAAGGACCAAATCGACGAGTTTTAATGACTGCTAGAAATGCCCACGAGATTGTCCCCGGACCCCAAACAGTGTACTATAGCTCACGAAAACTTCGAGCAAGGACCAAATCGACGAGTTTTAATGAATGCAAGAAATGCCCATGAAATTGTCCACAAACCCTCAAATAGTCTGCTATACCTCACGAAAACTGCAAGGTATGAGCAAATCAAGGAGTTTTAAAGAATGCCAGAAATACCCAAGAAATAGTCCCCGGACGCCCAAACAGTGTACTATAGCTCACAAAAACTGGGAGGTTGGACCAAATCGAGAATTTCAATGAATGTTAGAAATGCCCATTAAATTGTTCCCTTACTACCAAATAGTGTACTATAGCTCACGAAAACATCGAGCAAGGACAAAATGGACGAGTTTTAATGAATGCCAGAAATGCCCATGAAATTGTCCGTGGATCCCCAAACTGTGCGCTATACCTCACGAAAACTGCGAGGTACGACCAAATCGACAAGTTTTAATGGATGCCATAAATTCCCATGAAATTGTCCCCGGACCACGAAATAGTGTATTCTAGATCACGAAAACTGCCAGAAAGAACCAAATCGTCGATTTGGAATGAATGCCGGAAATGCCCATGAAATTGTACCCGGACCTCTAAACAGTGTGCTCTAGCTCACAAAAACTGCAAGAAAGGACCAAATCGACATGTTTTAATGAATGCCATAAATGCCCATGAAATTGTCCCCGGACCACAATATAGTGTACTCTAGCTCACGAAAACTGGAAGAAAGAACTAAATCGTCGAGTTTTAATGAATGCCAGAAATGCCCATGAAATTGTCCCTGGACCCCCAAACAATGTACAATAGCTCACAAAAACTGCGAGAAAGGACCAAATCGACAAGTTTTAATGAATGCCATAAATGCCCATGAAATTGTCCCCGGACCACGAAGTGTACTATAGCTCACGAAAACTGCAAGAAAGAACCAAATCAAGGAGTTTTAATGAATTTTAGAAATACCCATGAAATTGTTCCCTTACAACCAAATAGTGTACTATAGATCACGAAAACTTCAAGCAAGGAAAAAATCGACGAGTTTTAATGAATGTCAGAAATGCCCATGAAATTGTCCCTCGACCACCAAATAGTGTACTATGACTTACAAAAACTATGAGATAGGACCAAATCGAGGAGTTTTAATGAATGCCGGAAACACCCAGAAAATTGTGCCCGTACCCCCAAATAATGTACTATGGCTCACAAAAACTGTGACATACGACCAAATCTACGAGTTTTAATGAATGCCAGAAATGCCCATGAAATTGTCCCCGGACCACAATACAGTGTACTATAGCTCACGAAAACTGCGAGAAAGGACCAAACCGACGAGTTAAAATGAATGCCGGAAATACCCATGAAATTGTCCCTAGACCACGAAACAGTGTAACTATTGCTCACAAAAACTATGAGAAAGGACCAAATCTACGAGTTTTAATGAATGAGAGAACTTCCATGAAATTGTCCCTGTACCCCCCAAACAGTTTGCTATAGCTCATGAAAACTGCGAGGTAGGAGCAAATCGACGAGATTTAATGAATGCCAGAAATCCCAATGAAATTGTCCCCGTACCCCCAAATAGTGTGCTATAGTTCATGAAAACTGCGAGGTAGGATCAAATCAAGGAGTTTTAATGAATGCCAGAAATGCCCATCAAATTGTCCTTTACCACCAAACAATGTACTATAGCTCACGAAAACTTCGAGCAAGGACCAAATCGACGAGTTTTAATGAATTCCTGAAATGCCCATGAAATTGTCCCCGGACCACGAGACAGTGTACTATTGCTCTCGAAATCCGCGAGAATGGACCACAACTACGAGTTTTAACGAATGATAGAACTGCCCATGAAATTGTCCCCGGACCCCCAAACAGTCTGCTAAAGTTCACAAAAATTGCGAGGTAGGAACAAATCAAGGAGTTTTAATGAATGCCAGAAATGCCCATGAAATTGTCCCTTTACCACCAAACAGTGTACAATAGCTCACGAAAACTTCGAGCAAGGACCAAATCGACGAGTTTTAATGACTGCTAGAAATGCCCACGAGATTGTCCCCGGACCCCAAAACAGTGTACTATAGCTCACGAAAACTTTGAGCAAGGACCAAATCGATGAGTTTTAATGAATGCTAGAAATGCCCATGAAATTGTCCACAAACCCCAAAATAGTCTGCTATACCTCACGAAAACTGCAAGGTAGAAGCAAATCAAGGAGTTTTAATGAATGCCAGAAATGCCCAAGAAATAGTCCCCGGACGCCCAAACAGTGTACTATAGCTCACAAAAACTGGGAGGTAGGACCAAATCGAGAATTTCAATGAATGTTAGAAATGCCCATGAAATTGTTCCCTTACTACCAAATAGTGTACTATAGCTCACGGAAACTTCGAGCAAGGACAAAATGGACGAGTTTTAATGAATGCCAGAAATGCCCATGAAATTGTCCCTGGATCCCCTAAGTGTGTGCTATACCTCACGTAAACAGCAAGGTACGACCAAATCGACAAGTTTTAATGGATGCCATAAATTCCCATGAAATTGTCCCCGGACCACGAAATAGTGTATTCTAGATCACGAAAACTGCCAGAAAGAACCAAATCGTCGATTTGTAATGAATGCCAAAAATGCCCTTAAAATTGTCCCCGGACCATAAATAGTGTGCTCTAGCTCACAAAAACTGCAAGAAAGGACCAAATCGACATGTTTTAATGAATGCCATAAATGCCCATGAAATTGTCCCCGGAGCAACATATAGTGTACTCTAGCTCACGAAAACTGCAAGAAAGAACTAAATCGTCGAGTTTTAATGAATGCCAGAAATGCCCATGAAATTGTCCCCGGACCCCCAAACAATGTACAATAACTCACAAAAACTGCGAGAAAGGACCAAATCGACAAGTTTTAATGAATGCCATAAATGCCCATGAAATTGTCCCTGGGCCACGAAATAGTGTACTATAGATCACGAAAACTGCAAGAAAGAACCAAATCGAGGAGTTTTAATGAATGTTAGAAATACCCATGAAATTGTTCCCTTACAACCAAATAGCGTACTATAGATCACCAAAACTTCAAGCAAGGACAAAATCGACGAGTTTTAATGAATGCCAGAAATGCCTATGAAATTGTCCCTCGACCACCAAATAGTGTACTATGACTTACAAAAACTATGAGATAGGACCAAATCGAGGAGTTTTAATGAATGCCAGAAACGCCCAGAAAATTGTGCCCGTACCCCCAAATAATGTACTATGGCTCACAAAAACTGTGACATACGACCAAATCTACGAGTTTTAATGAATGCCAGAAATGCCCATGAAATTGTCCCCGGACCACAATACAGTGTACTATAGCTCACGAAAACTGCGAGAAAGGACCAAACCGACGAGTTAAAATGAATGCCGAAAATACCCATGAAATTGTCCCAGACCACGAAATAGTGTAACTATTGCTCACAAAAACTATGAGAAAGGAACAAATCTACGAGTTTTAATGAATGAGAGAACTTCCATGAAATTGTCCCTGTACCCCCCAAACAGTTTGCTATAGCTCATGAAAACTGCAAGGTAGGAGCAAATCGACGAGATTTAATGAATGCCAGAAATCCCAATGAAATTGTCCCCGTACCCCCAAATAGTGTGCTATAGTTCATGAAAACTGCGAGGTAGGACCAAATCAAGGAGTTTTAATGAATGCTAGAAATGCCCATCAAATTGTCCCTTTACCACCAAACAGTGTACTATAGCTCACGAAAACTTCGAGCAAGGACCAAATCGACGAGTTTTAATGAATGCCTGAAATGCCCATGAAATTGTCCCCGGACCACGAAACAGTGTACTATTGCTCTCGAAAACTGCGAGAATGGACCACAACTACGAGTTTTAACGAATGATAGAATTGCCCATGAAATTGTCCCCGGACCCCCAAACAGTCTACTAAAGTTCACAAAAATTGCAAGGTAGGAACAAATCAAGGAGTTTTAATGAATGCCAGAAATGCCCATGAAATTGTCCCTTTACCACCAAACAGTGTACAATAGCTCACGAAAACTTCGAGCAAGGGCCAAATCGACGAGTTTTAATGACTGCTAGAAATGCCCACGAGATTGTCCCCGGACGCCAAAACAGTGTACTATAGCTCACGAAAACTTCGAGCAAGGACCAAATCGATGAGTTTTAATGAATGCTAGAAATGCCCATGAAATTGTCCACCCCAAATAGTCTGCTATACCTCATGAAAACTGCAAGGTAGAAGCAAATCAAGGAGTTTTAATGAATACCAGAAATTCCCAAGAAATAGTCCCCGGACGCCCAAACAGTGTACTATAGCTCACAAAAACTGGGAGGTAGGACCAAATCGAGAATTTTAATGAATGTTAGAAATGCCCATGAAATTGTTCCCTTACTACCAAATAGTGTACTATAGCTCACGAAAACTTCGAGCAAGGACAAAATGGACGAGTTTTGATGAATGCCAGAAATGCCCATGAAATTGTCCCTGGATCCCCAAACTGTGTGCTATACCTCACGAAAACTGCGAGGTACGACCAAATCGACAAGTTTTAATGGATGCCATAAATTCCCATGAAATTGTCCCCGGACCACGAAATAGTGTATTCTAGATCACGAAAACTGCCAAAAAGAACCAAATCGTCGATTTGTAATGAATGCCAAAAATGCTCATAAAATTGTCCCCGGACCATAAACAGTGTGCTCTAGCTCACAAAAACTGCAAGAAAGGACCAAATCGACATGTTTTAATGAATGCCATAAATGCCCATGAAATTGTCCCCGGACCACAATATAGTGTACTCTAGCTCACGAAAACTGCAAGAAAGAACTAAATCGTCGAGTTTTAATGAATGCCAGCAATGCCCATGAAATTGTCCCCAGACCCCCAAACAATGTACAATAGCTCACAAAAACTGCGAGAAAGGACCAAATCGACAAGTTTTAATGAATGCCATAAATGCCCATGAAATTGTCCCCGGACCACGAAATAGTGTACTATAGCTCACGAAAACTGCAATAAAGAACCAAATCGAGGTGTATTAATGAATGTTAGAAATACCCATGAAATTGTTCCCTTACAACCAAATAGTGTACTATAGATCACGAAAACTTCAAGCAAGGACAAAATCGACGAGTTTTAATGAATGCCAGAAATGCCCATGAAATTGTCCCTCGACCACCAAATAGTGTACTATGACTTACAAAAACTATGAGATAGGACCAAATCGAGGAGTTTTAATGAATGCCAGAAACGCCCAGAAAATTGTGCCCGTACCCCCAAATAATGTACTATGGCTCACAAAAACTGTGACATACGACCAAATCTACGAGTTTTAATGAATGCCAGAAATGCCCATGAAATTGTCCCCGGACCACAATACAGTGTACTATAGCTCACGAAAACTGCGAGAAAGGACCAAACCGACGAGTTAAAATGAATGCCGGAAATACCCATGAAATTGTCCCCAGACCACGAAACAATGTAACTATTACTCACAAAAACTATGAGAAAGGACCAAATCTACGAGTTTTAATGAATGATAGAAATGCCATGAAATTGTCCCTGTACCCCCCAAATAGTTTGCTATAGCTCATGAAAACTGCGAGGTAGGAGCAAATCGACGAGATTTAATGAATGCCAGAAATCCGAATGAAATTGTCCCCGTACCCCCAAATAGTGTGCTATAGTTCATGAAAACTGCCAGGTACGACCAAATCAAGGAGTTTTAATTAATGCTAGAATGTCGCACCCGGACTTCTAGAGGATACTCGCAGTTCCGTTGAACAGTAGTTGATTGGATTACGGGGCTTACCGGCACCCGCATCTCTTACGAGTAGGCCAACACACGTATGTGTGACAACCAACCCCTACTGTTCATCGTCTACGTAAACCATCCCATAGAAATCAGGACACTACCATTGACGTACTTCATACCATACACACATGGTACGTCAACGGCGTTTAACAGAATGATAACACAACATATCTCTAAGACACAAAAGATGGAAATAAGTTGCAAATAGCTCTCACTAGAGCAGAGATAGCAAATACAATCATCCAGAGGACACATGTCCCAACATAACATCATTACATCTCAGCGGAAGCATTCAAAGGGTCTGAGTACAGACAAAATCCGAATAGGCTTAAGAAGCCGGGAATGAAAGGAAAACGGATCCCATCCACGTAGTCTCGGATCCTACCCGGGTCCGCTACCTACTCGTCAGCAGCCTCGTCAAACTCCACGTAGTAGCCATCACGGGGATCCTCGTAAGCGTAGTCTGCGGAAACCACAGCCCCAAAGGGGTCAGTACATAAACGTACTGGCAAGCAAGACGTTCACCAAAGTGTAACCCGTCAACACCAAGCATGCCTTGGGTTCAACGGAAGGGGATATAAAAGATGCTGCAACCGGCTGCACTAACCAACTACAGAAACATGATACAACTTCCGGCTAACAGAAACGGGATAAGATAGCGTATCGTAATCAACTATAACTAACTCCAAAACAAACCCATCCTGGATCTCGCCCCTTATCCAAAGAAGCAATCCGAGGATAACTCACACAGTTGGATTAATGATGGATCAAGTTATTGTGGCAATAAAGCTATTACTAGTCAAGTTATCATTGGTTAGGTGTAAGTTATTCTGAGTACTTGTTAGCCAGTACTTTCACCAAGTTAACCATAACCGCGGAAAACACGGCTTCTCGAGAAGATTTATCCCTGCAGGGGTGCACCAATTTGGCCGTACACGTAAGAATAACCCGCCAGATGGAATGCCTCCCACCAAGCGGGGCACTCAACACAACTCAACTCTTCTTCGCATCAAGCCCAAAGCACCACGTGCTGTGCGTGCGCGGCTAATCGAGCCCCACGAAGAAAAGGGGACACTCATAGCATTGGAAGACCACGCCGCCCTAAATGCCGACTACAAAAGTTCCACCCTGGCCTCGGGTTCGTACCTGCATATGCGTGCATCAAATGGAAAGCCCGAACTAAGTGTGGCGATTTGGACGAGATGCGAATCGAATCAAATTGAGGGGGGCGCCCATACACGCTTCCCACATGCGGATAGTGCGCTCATCATGGATCAGTAGACAAGACCCTTTTCCTAATTAGGGTCGACACTAGCAGGCCTCCTGCCGGTGCCTTATCATCAAATTATTATTACCTCAACATTAACAGGTTGTTGTTTAAATCGAGCCCCAGAACATAATAGAAATATAGTGACAGAAAGTAACGGGTAGTAGACTCGAGCAAAACAACCCTAAGCATGCTAGTAAGACACGGGCAACAAACAACGGGAATAGGTATGGAGGTGAGGCTATATCAGGTTTAAAGGATAACATGTGATAGGTTCGTAACAGAAACAACTATTTATATGGCTAGCAGAAATAGACAACGGAAAATATAGGTAACCAAGGTTGAAAGGAACACAGTGGTTCATGTGAGTGATAACTTGCCTGCAAACTCAGCAGCCTGGTACTGAGCTAGATCCTCAGAAGGGGTGTCGTAAGTATCGTCTGTCTCAACGTCGTCGTCTATCCGAGAAGAAGCAAACAAACAATGTAGAAAGATAAACAATCAATAACATGGCATAGTGCACAATCAAGGGATGATGCATGACCATTTATTTTATGCATCAAAATAAACTAGTTGACATGGTAACAACATGATTAAATGGATCCACATGCAATTTGAGTTGCATATGAAAAGCCCATGAATTTTGGTTGAAATAATTGTTTTGCAACTAACCAACAGGTGAAAGTGGATTAGTATGATGCATGGATGAGGAAAACAGAAAAATAACAACAATGGAACAATTTTGAAATAAGGTTTACCAAGTTTGAAATTTTATTTATTAAGTAGGGAATTTTGGTTCCTTATAGGTGCCACACAAGCAATTGTTGTTTTCAGCAATTTAAATTGTTCAAAACAAATAACAAAATTCATATTTGGAAAGAGCACAAAAATTTAGGTGGATTACATGTTTCAAATATTGAAAAAGGAATTACAATGATTTAATTATGAATTAAACAACATTGAACAAGTTTTAAATGAATTTAAAACAAGTTTGAATATTATTTGAATTTTATTTGTTCCAAACATAAATTCAAATTCATATTTGAAAAGGTTATACTTTTCTAGTTGGAAAACATATTTTATATGTTCAAAAATAATTTAATGTGAGCAAGTTATGAATTTAGCAAATTTAAATGATTTAAACAAGGTTTAAATTATTTAAGCAATTTTAATTATTCAAACCATGAAACAAAAATTATATTTGAAAATGTGGTTTGAAATAGCATGGAAAACATATTTTATTGGCATTATTTGGATTAAGTAGGAATTAGTTATGCAATTTATCAAATTACAAATGAATTGTTTGAATTTGAATTTTGGATGCATTTGGATTATTCAAAACAGATTACAAATGGTTTAAATAGATAGATAATTAAATTTGGTGCAGTGTACATATTTTACTTTTATTATTTGGATTTATAAAATGAAAGTTATTTGCATTTTAAGTTAGAGGACCATTCTGTAATTTAAAGGGACTTGTTTTGAAAAGAAAAGTGCTGGAAACTTTTTATACCGCGCAGCTATCTAGCCCAAGGCACTGCCAGTGGGCCCTGGGCCAGCGTGGCATGCATGTGTGGCAGCAGTGCCACACCGCAGCTGACAGGGGGGGCCACCCTATCAGTGCGCGGCGCAATAGATTGGGATAAATCCCGCGGAGCCAGGACTCGAACCCAGGTCCTCCGCGCCCGCGTGCACGCGCTGTAACCAGTGCAGTAGCGAATCGTTTCTATCAGGTAAGGGGCTGCAGTGAGGTTATAGTTCAGATTCCCTTATCTGAACTTTTAACAGCGCGCTTGACTGAACCTCGACAGAGATCGACGCCGGCGACGATTGCCGTGGTTGCTGCCGTGCTGGGGTGGTACGGGTGCTTGCTGGTGTGCGTGTGGGGGTGCTTGTACTCGCGCAAGCAGGAGAGAAAGAGAGGTGGAGGACACGGTGACGCTCACCGGCGGCGTAGACGTTGCAGAGGCCCGAGGAAGTTCCGGTGGCGGCAGGTCGATGATGGCGGCGTGGATCCAGGCAGTCCTGTGCGTCGTGGAAGTGTCGTCGAGGGAGAGGGTAGTGCGGCGGTCTGGTTCCCGTAGCTAGGATGGATGGTGGCGCAGCGAGGTGGCGGTGGTCATCGTGGGTTCAGGTACGGTGGCGCCGGTGAGGTTGGGTGGTTGCAGAGAGAGGGAATCCGGCGGAAGGAGAGGGAAAGATGGCGGCGCGAGGGAGGTAGGTGGGTAGGGGGTAGCTAGGGCTGCGCCAGGGGAGCCTAGGGGGGCTATATAGGGGGTACAGGGCGCTCACGGCTGTCGGAGTGGTACTGCTGCCGCCGTGGCACCTCCCGATGTGCTGCCGTACCTGTTGACGAAGATCGAACAGGTACCGGGCCGAGGGGAAGGTAAGGTGGGCTGGGCCGTGGCGCTGGCTCCCCCCTCTGGCCGTTTTTCCTTTTGTTCTGATTTTTTTTTTGCAGAATTGGAAAATGGAAGAAATAGAAGGAATTTTGAGGTAGGAAAATTATAGAAAAATTTGGGTTGGCTATTTATGGTGTCAGCAACCATTTGACCACTTTTATTTTCCATGAATTTCAAAATTTAAGTGCTGTTTGGAATTGTTTCAAATTTGAATGGATTTTGTTATTAATTGAATTATTTGAAACAAGGTTTAAAATGGGTTGAACCTTTAGTTTTAAAAAATGAAAACAAAGGATTAGAAATGTTGTGTAATTTTCATAAATTCAAATTGGGTGCTGTTTGGGATTTGATTTGAATTTTGAATGCAAATTGGAATTAATTGATTGATTAAAAGCCACCATTTTAATAGTTGAACATTATGGATTAATTGGAAACAATTGAGGTTTTGATTTGAACTTTTTATTTGAAAAAGATTGTAACATGACAAGTATGAAACAAAGGTTGAATATTATTTGAATTTCCATTGTGAAAACAAATAAAAACAGATGCAAACCAAATAAGAAACAAATGCAATGAGTATGATGACATGATGCAAAACTTTTATTAAACAAGAAACAAACATTCTAGGGGTGTTTTCATACTTGGGATGTTACAAAACGCCCCCCTTGAAGGAATCGCGCCCCGAGATTCCTTACTGAAAAGAGAAAAGGTCCGGATACTTCTTACGAAGATCCTCTTCGGTCTCCCACGTTGCCTCTTTATCGGAATGATGGGACCACTGCACTTTCAAGAACTTGGTGCTCTTGTTGCGAGTCTTACGCTCGGTCTCATCGAGAATACGAACAGGGTGCTCCTCATAAGAGAGATCATCTTGCAGTTCAATGGAATCATGATGAACTGCACGATCTGGATCTTTGAAACACCTCTTGAGCTGTGACACGTGAAACACATCGTGCACCTTGAATAGTTTTTCTGGAAGTTCAAGACGATAGGAATTTTCCGCACGCCTTGAGAAAATGTTGAAAGGAACAATGTATCTTGGTGCAAGCTTTCCTTTCACACCAAAACGATGAGTGCCTCTGAGGGGAGTTACACGGAGATATGCCTTGTCACCAGGTGCATAGATCATATCCCTGTGCTTGCTGTCATAGTAGCTTTTCTGACGAGACTGAGCAATCTTGAGATTGTCGCGAATGATGCGAACTTTCTCTTCGGCTTCCTTAACAATGTCAGGGCCTAAGAGTGAATGTTCACCAGCTCCAGACCAATTGATTGGACTCCTGCATCTGCGGCCATAGAGTGCTTCAAATGGTGCCATGCCTAGGCTTGCCTGGAAGCTGTTGTTGTAGGAGAATTCAACATATGGAAGGCAATCCTCCCATTTCATGCCAAAGGAGAGACCACATGCTCTGAGCATATCCTCGAGAATCTGATTGACTCTTTCGACTTGCCCCTGAGACTGAGGGTGATAAGCTGTGCTGAACAGAAGTTTGGTGCCCAATGCTTCTTGAAAGCATTTCCAGAAATGAGAAGTGAATATACTTCCACGGTCTGAGCTAATTTCCAATGGAACACCATGAAGGGGAACAATCTTTGCTGTGTAGAGGTCTGCTAACTAGCTATCTGAGATTGTTTCTTTGACAGCAAAGAAGTGAGCTACTTTAGTGAGACGATCAATAACAACGAAGATTGCATCGTTGCCCTTCTTGGACTTTGGAAAACCAGTGACGAAGTCCATTTCAATCATGTCCCACTTCCACTCATGGATTTTAAGAGGTTGGAGTAGACCGGCTGTTTTCTGATGGACTGCCTTAACACGTTGACAAACGTCGCATTCAGAAACGTATTGAGCAATTTCACGTTTCATGCCAGGCCACCAATACAGTGTCTTAAGATCCTGGTACATCTTTGTACTTCCAGGGTGGATGGAGAGAGGAGTTTCATGAGCCTCCTTGAGAATGATATCTTTGAGACTTTGAACTTGAGGAACTGCAATGCGTCCTTCGAAGAACACAGTTCCCTTGTCATCAATTGAGAAGGACTTAAATTTCTCCTTGCCTTCTTTGATGTGTTCTACCATCTTCTTGATTTCAGCATCACGAAGTTGTTCAGAACGAATCTTGTCCTCGAGAGTTGGACTGGCTGTCAAGCTTGCAAGATAACCTTGAGGAAGAAGACCAAGGTTCAGCTTCTGGAATTCTTCATGAAGTGGAGGTTGGCTTTCCATGATCATGAGATTATTGCAATATGACTTGCGACTGAGAGCATCGGCCATAACATTAGCCTTGCCTGGAGTGTAAGAAATGGTGAGATCAAAGTCTTTAATATTTTCAATCCATCTCCTTTGCCTGAGGTTTAGATCTGGTTGAGTGAAGATGTATTTCAGACTCTTATGATCGGAAAAGATTTCAGTGCGATTACCCAACAAGTATTGTCTCCATTTCTTGAGGGCAAACACAACTGCTGCAAGTTCTAGATCATGTGTGGGATAGTTTTGCTCATGGGCATTCAACTGACGTGAAGCATAAGCCACAACTTGACGTTCTTTCATAAGAACTGCACCTAGACCTTGGAGAGATGCATCGCAGAATATCTGGAAAGGTTTGGTAGTATCTGGGCCAACCAGAACTGGTGTAGAAGTGAGTTTAGTCTTCAGGAGATTGAAACTTTCATCACATTGTGGAGACCAAACAAACTTCTTGTCCTTCTTTGTGAGATCAGTGAGAGGTTTTTCAATGTTGGAAAAGTTTTGGACGAAACGACGGCAATAGCTAGCCAAGCCAAGAAAACTTCTTACTTGCTTCACCGTCTTAGGAGGTTTCCAATCAACAATTGCTTTAACCTTTTCTGGATCAATGGCTATGCCCTTGGCGGAGATGATATGACCAAGGTAAGCAACTTCTGGAATCCAGAACTCACATTTGGAGAACTTGGCATATAGACGATGATCGCAAAGTTTCATGAGAGTGAGACGAAGATGTTCTTCATGCTCTTCCTCGGATTTTGAGTAGACTAGAATATCATCAAGATATACCACAACGAACTTGTCGAGGTATTCATGGAAGACAGAATTCATGAGTCTAGAGAATGTCGCCGGTGCATTGGTGAGACCAAAGGACATGACGGTGTATTCATATAGACCGTACCGAGTGGTGAAAGATGTTTTTGGAATATCTTCCTTTCTGATCTTTATTTGATGGTAACCCATTCTCAAGTCCAACTTGGAGAATATTGAGGCTCCAGCAAGTTGATCAAAAAGATCATCGATACGAGGAATTGGATACTTGTTTTTGATGGTTTTCTCGTTAAGAGGACGATAGTCAACAACGAGTCTCTTTGTTTGATCCTTCTTCGCAACGAACAGAGTTGGGCAACCCCAAGCGGAGGAACTAGGTTGAATGTAACCTTTCTCCATGTACATATCGATTTGCTCCTTCAACAATTTCAGTTCAGGAGGAGCTATCTTGTATGGATGCTTAGACATTGGAGCAGTACCTGGTTCAAGCTCGATCACGAACTCAACTGCTCTGTCCGGAGGCATCCCTGGCAACTCTTCTGGAAAGACGTCAGGGAATTCACAAACCACCGGAACATTTTCAAGTAGAGGTAGAGGTTTAGCATCGAGGGTGTAAAGCTGAACAGAACTTGATTCATTTGGAGAATAGACTATCTGGCCAGAAGGGTGGAACAGAGTTATTGACTTCTGAGCACAATCAATCGTAGCTTTATTGGCCTTCAACCATGTCGCACCCTGATTTCTAGGGGATACTCACCGTACGAACTGGATAGCAGATGCTTGGATTATGGGGCATAACTGCTCCCACGTCCCAGCTTCCTGGTAGGCCTGCGCTTATGCGCGACAACACAAGCCCTGCTATTCCATCATCGATGTAAACTATCCACTAGAGATCAAAGGCACTTCCGTCGACGTACTTCAAACCATACACACATGGTACGTCAACGGCGTTGAACAACTGATATCACAACAGATCTCTACGACACAAAAGATTGAAATAAATTGCAAGTGGCTCTCATTAGAGCAGAGATAGCAAATACACTCATTCAGAGGGCACATGCCCCAACAGTACATCATTACGATACATCGGAAGCAATCAACATGTCTGAGTACAGACAAGAACCAAATAGGCCTAAGAGGCCGGAAACAAACAGACGGAGCCCATCCACGAAGTCTCGGATCCTGCCCGGGTCCGCTATCTACTCGTCAGCAGCCTCGTCATACTCCACGTAGTAGCCACCATGTAGATCCTCGGAAACGTCGTCTGCGTAAACCACAGCCCCAAAGGGGTCAGTACATAAACGTACTGGCAAGCAAGACTCACAGTTCACCAAAGTGTAACCCGTCAACACCAAGCACCGATGCCTTGGGTTCAACGGAAGAAAGGGGATATAAAAGATGCTGCAACTGGCTGCGCTAACCAACTACAGAGATTCTACCACTTCCGGCTAACAGAAAGGAGATAAGATCGAGGATTGTAACCAACTGAAAGATAACTTCAAACAAACCCATCCTGGATCTCGCCCCTTATCCAAAGAAGCAATCCGAGGATAACTCACACAGTTGTAATAACGATGGTTCAAATTATTGTGTCAATAAGCCTATTACTAGTCAAGTTATTAATCAGGGGGTGTAACATGTTTGATCATTATGTTTAAGTTGTCCTGAGTACTTGTTAGCCAGTACTTTCACCAAGTAATCCATAACCGCGGAAAACACGGCTTCTCGAGAAGATTATCCCTGCAGGGTTGCACCAATTTAGCCGTTACACTCATGAATATCCCGCCAGATGGAGCGGCCACTCCACCAAGCGGGGCACTCAACACAATCCAACCCTTCTTCGCATCAAGCCCAAAGCACCTTGGGCGCACGGCTACTCGGGCCCAGAAGAAAATGGACCCTCATAGCACTCTAAGACCGTGTCCCCCTATATGCCGACTACGAAAGTTCCACCCGGGTACCAAGGGCTCGCAAGATCATGCATGCGCAAATGGAAAACCCGAACTAAATGAGGCGATTTGGACGAGATGCGAATCGGGTCAAACTGAGGGGGAGCCCATACTCCCCAAATGCGGGTAGTGCGCTCATCATGGATCAGTAGACAAGACCCTTTTCCTATTAGGGTCGACACTAGCAGGCCTCAAAACCACCTGGGCCTCCTGCCGGTGCCTTATCATCAAATTTATTATTAATAGTAACATTAGCATGATTGATTGATTAAACATCGAGCCCCCACAACGTAATGGAATATAGTAACAGAAAGTAACGGGTAACAGACTCGAGCAAAACAACCTAAGCATGCTAGTAAGACACGGGCTCAAACAATGGTTATAGGTATGGAGGTGAGGCAATATCAGGATTAAGGGATACATGTGATAGGTTCGTAACAGAAACAACTAATCATAGGGCTAGCAGAATAGACAACAGAAAGTATCGGTAACCAATGTTGAAAGGAACACAATGGTTCATGTGAGTGATAACTTGCCTGCAAAACCCAGTAGCCTGGTACTGAGCTAACTCCTTAAAAGGGATGTCGTAAGGATCGTCGGTCTCAACGTCGTCGTTTATCCGAGAAGAAGCAAACAGACAATGCAGAAATATAAACAGTCATTATCATGGCATTGTGCACAATCAAATATGATGCATGTCAAGTTAAGGGTTGCATCAAAATAAACTAGTGGACAAGATAGAAACAGGATTAAATGGACCCATATGCAATTGGATTGCATATGAAAAGCCCATGAATTATGGTTGAATTAATTGTTTTACAACTGATCATTATATGAAAGTGGATTAGCATGATGCATGGATGAGGAAAACAGCAAAATAACAACAATAGAACCAAATTAAAATAGGTTGTAGTAATTTAGAAGTTTATTATTAATTTTTAGGGAAATTTTGGGTGCATTAAAAGTGACACACAAGTAGTTGTTGTTTTCAACCATTTAAATTGTTCAAAACAAATAACAAAGTTTATATTTGAAAAGAAAACAAGATTTTAGTTGGAATACATGTTTCACTTGTTGAAAAAGGGATTTCAAATAAATTATTTATGAATTACACAAGTTTAAGCAAGAATTAAATGAATTTAATTCAAACATGAACTTAAATGAATTTTTTATTTGTTCAAAACATTAAGTGAGATTCATATTTGAAAAGTTTATGCTTTTATGGTTTGAAAACATATTTTATATGTCCCAAAAGAATTTGTTTTGAACAAGTTATGAATTTAGCAATATTAAATGAATTAAATAAGATTTAAATTATTTAACCACTTTTAATTATTCAAAACATGAAACAATTTTATATTTGAAAAGGTGGTTTAATTTTGCATGGAAAACATATTTCATTTGTGGAAATTGGATTTAAAATGAGTAAGTTATTATTTTGGCAATTTTAAATGCAATAAACAAGAAACAGTTGTTTTCAGCAATTTAAATTATTCAAAACCGCAAACAAAATTTATATTTGAAAAGTACATAAAAAATTGATTGGAAAACATATTTGGTTTGTGAAATTTGGAATTTTTATGAACAAGTTATGAATTTTGCAAATTTAAGTGAATTTGACAAGTTTTCAAATTTTGCACCAATTTAAAATATTCAAAACAGTAAACAAATTTTATATTTGGATAGATCATTTAATTTGGTATTGAAAACATATCAAAAATGTTTGATTTGGAGTTACAATGATTTTATTATGCATTTTAGAAGTTTAGGATGCAATCTGCCATTTTAATTAATATCCAGGGATTTAGAAATTAATAACAGGGACTTAGAATTAATTTGCAGGGGCTAGAAAGTAAACAACAGGGGCCTACAGGTGATTTCTTGGAAGTTGTTGGGCATGGAAAAATAAAACAAAAGAGGTGTTTAATCTGCAGGGGGTGGGATTCGAACCCACCCCCTCTGGCTTGCGCTGGGGAACCAAACCAGTGGGGTGGATCTCGGGTTGTGATGGAAGGGGACTCGGGAGGGGTATGAGGTGATCCTCGCGGGTATTTCCTGTAACTAACTGAACCCGATCGGTCTCTGCCTCTGTACCACGACGGAGAAAGGCAGCGATGGCCGGAGAGAACTAGGGGGCGCCGGCCGGGGGAGGGCTCGCGGGTGCGGCCCTAGGGAGAGGAGGGAGGAGGCGAGATGGAGGAGGAGGGCGCTCACCTTGGCAGCGATCGGGGCAGGAGATCGGGTTGCTGCAGCAGGAGAAGCAGGGCGCCGGCGGCGGTTGGAGGCGACGGCGGCGGCGATGGGGACCCTCCCGGTGGAAACCGAGGGCACCGGGGGGACGAGGGCAGTGAGGCGGTTCCATTCCCACGCCCGGCTGCTCCTCGAGGTGGCCATGGCGGTGAGGGCGACGACGACTAGGTGGTGTTCGGGTGGTGTGCTCACGGTGGTGGTTTCAGAGATCAGAAAGAAAAACAGGAGGCTTGGGGAAGAAGAAGGGGAGTTGGCGGCGCAGTGAGAGGGGCTCTAGGGTTAGGGGTTGGTGTAGGGTAGATATAGGGGCTAGGAGCTAGTACGGCTGATCATCCAAGGGGGTTGGAGGAGATCGACTGGTTCTCCTGCAGTCGTACTGTTATGACAGTGACATGAGGAAGAAGGACGACAGGGAAGGGGTACTGGGCCAAGGGTTAGATGGGCTGGGTTGGGGTGGATAGATTAGCTGCTGCCCACTGCTTTGCTTTTTATTTTTCTGTTTTTTTTTTTTTTGTAGTTTTGCTTTTGGGAGAAACTGTTAAAGGTTTAGTCAATAAAATTACAGAAAAATTAGTTTAGGCTTGTTAGGTAATTAGAAAACATATTCCAAAAGTGGATTTCAAAAATTGAGGTTTTAAAATGAGGTTTGCATTTGGAACCAATTTAGTGGAATTTTAGTATTAATAAATCATTAAGAAAACATGCACTTGAATAGGGTCACCCCTAGGGTTTTTGGAATGATTTAAAGTTTGTAATTGTTTGGTGGAAAATCATGGATTCAAAAAGGTACTGATTTGAAATACATTTGATTTGAAGTTGGATTGAAATAGAATTAATTGATTGAAATAAAAGCACCATTCTATTAGTTGATCAACATGGAATAAAATGGAACAATTTGGTTGTTTTCACTTGTTATTTTTATTCCAAAAGTTGTAACAGAACAAGTATGAAAACATTGTTTGAGTAAGGTTTGAATTTGAGTTGTGAAAACAGTGGAAAACAAATGCAACAAATAAGAATCAAATGCAAACAACATGGAAACAAATAATTGTTTTATTTTGAAATATCATTTTAGAAATTGTAACATCACAAGGATGAAACAAAGGGTTTGAATTTTGGTTTGAAATTCAAACAGAAAACAAAGGAAAACAAATGAAAACAGTTGGAAAACAACTGAAAACAGAGGAAAACAAATGGAAAACAAACAAAACAAATGCAATCAACATGATGCCATGATGCAAAACATAAAATAACAGAGAGCAAACATTCTAATGGCTATTTTTCAGACTTGGGATGTTACAAAACGCCCCCCCTTGAAGGAATCGCGCCCCGAGATTCCTACTGAGAAAAGAAAAGGTCCGGAAACTTCTTGGGAAGATCTTCTTGAACTGTGATACGTGAAACACTTCGTGCACCTTGGATAGACGTCAGGGAATTAGCAAACCACCGGAACATTTTCAAGTAAAGGGAGAGGTTTTTGTATTGAGGGTGTGTAGCTGGATAAAACTTGATTCATTTGGAGAATAGATTATCTGGCTAGAATGGTGGAAGAGTTATTGACATCAATGCAACACAAGAATAATCATCAATGTCAGAATCATCAACATGAGAGTAACGAGGAATATGTGGCATCCCATTTAGAATTTGATTTCTATGACTGAAACTTGGAAGTCAACATTTGAGATCCCGAAGAGTGAACGGTGATTTGATTGCTTAGTGGACCAGAAATAGGTTGTATGTTGTGGAAAAGATCTTGACACAAAGGAATGCGATGCTCCGGTATCAAACAACACTTTAGCTGGAATAAAGTTTAGCAGATGAACAGGGAAACTTTGATTAGACGCCGGTAGACGAACTGAAATGGAAAACATCAACAAGATTTCAACGGACGAAAAGGATGTTGAGAAGAACAGGATATCAACATCGGGGAAAACTAGAACAAAACTCCTGAGGTACTACGGAAAAAACCATCCGTGCTTCTAAAGGATCAATATCTACTGCTTAAGGAATAGATGATCTGCTTCCGGGGCCTATTTGCCACCGTTCTCAATCGTGAGTAGGCAACATGATAAATCATGTCACAACCACCTCCATTCCTATGGTCTAGTAGATATAAACATCCTAGAGAAACCAGGATTCGTGAAATCCTAACTTGAAAGTTTAGATGAGAAGGGAGAAGTCAACGTTGCACTTCCTTACCAGAAAAGGAGGGAGGGTGGGGGAAAGAAGAAAAAGAACAGAATTCCTACTCTCACGTTTCATTTTGTTCCTATATAGCTACAAAATAGTTTCTAGACTCAACTGCGACCAGTAAAAGGGATCCTACAGGCAGACAGGCTCTGATACCATTTGTCGCACCCTGATTTCTAGGGGATACTCACCGTACGAACTGGATAGCAGATGCTTGGATTATGGGGCATAACTGCTCCCACGTCCCAGCTTCCTGGTAGGCCTGCGCTTATGCGCGACAACACAAGCCCTGCTATTCCATCGTCGATGTAAACTATCCACTAGAGATCAAAGGCACTTCCGTCGACGTACTTCAAACCATACACACCTGGTACGTCAACGGCGTTGAACAACTGATATCACAACAGATCTCTACGACACAAAAGATTGAAATAAATTGCAAGTGGCTCTCATTAGAGCAGAGATAGCAAATACACTCATTCAGAGGGCACATGCCCCAACAGTACATCATTACGATACAGCGGAAGCAATCAACATGTCTGAGTACAGACAAGAACCAAATAGGCCTAAGAGGCCGAAAACAAACAGACGGAGCCCATCCACGAAGTCTCGGATCCTGCCCGGGTCCGCTATCTACTCGTCAGCAGCCTCTTCATACTCCACGTAGTAGCCACCATGTAGATCCTCGGAAACGTCGTCTGCGTAAACCACAGCCCCAAAGGGGCCAGTACATAAACGTACTGGCAAGCAAGACTCACAGTTCACCAAAGTGTAACCCGTCAACACCAAGCACCGATGCCTTGGGTCAACGGAAGAAAGGGGATATAAAAGATGCTGCAACTGGCTGCGCTAACCAACTACAGAGATTCTACCACTTCCGGCTAACAGAAAGGAGATAAGATCGAGGATTGTAACCAACTGAAAGATAACTTCAAACAAACCCATCCTGGATCTCGCCCCTTATCCAAAGAAGCAATCCGAGGATAACTCACATAGTTGTAATAACGATGGTTCAAATTATTGTGTCAATAAGCCTATTACTAGTCAAGTTATTAATCAGGGGGTGTAACATGTTTGATCATTATGTTTAAGTTGTCCTGAGTACTTGTTAGCCAGTACTTTCACCAAGTAATCCATAACCGCGGAAAACACGGCTTCTCGAGAAGATTATCCCTGCAGGGTTGCACCAATTTATCCGTACACTCATGAATATCCCGCCAGATGGAGCGGCCACTCCACCAAGCGGGGCACTCAACACAATCCAACCCTTCTTCGCATCAAGCCCAAAGCACCTTGGGCGCACGGCTACTCGGGCCCAGAAGAAAATGGACCCTCATAGCACTCTAAGACCGTGTCCCCCTATATGGACTACGAAAGTTCCACCCGGGTACCAAGGGCTCGCAAGATCATGCATGCAGCAAATGGAAAACCCGAACTAAATGAGGCGATTTGGACGAGATGCGAATCGGGTCAAACTGAGGGGGAGCCCATACTCCCCCAAATGCGGGTAGTGCGCTCAATCATGGATCAGTAGACAAGACCCATATTAGGGTCGACACTAGCAGGCCTCAAAACCACCTGGGCCTCCTGCCGGTGCCTTATCATCAAATTTATTATTAATAGTAACATTAGCATGATTGATTGATTAAACATCGAGCCCCACAACGTAATGGAATATAGTAACAGAAAGTAACGGTAACTGACTCGAGCAAAACAACCTAAGCATGCTAGTAAGACACGGGCTCAAACAATGGTTATAGGTATGGAGGTGAGGCAATATCAGGATTAAGGCTACATGTGATAGGTTCGTAACAGAAACAACTAATCATAGGGCTAGCAGAATAGACAACGGAAAGTATCGGTAACCAATGTTGAAAGGAAACAATGGTTCATGTGAGTGATAACTTGCCTGCAAAACCCAGTAGCCTGGTACTGAGCTAACTCCTTAAAAGGGATGTCGTAAGGATCGTCGGTCTCAACGTCGTCGTTTATCGAGAGAAGCAAACAGACAATGCAGAAATATAAACAGTCATAATCATGGCATTATGCACAATCAAATATGATGCATGTCAAGTTAAGGGTTGCATCAAAATAAACTAGTGGACAAGATAGAAACAGGATTAAATGGACCCATATGCAATTGGATTGCATATGAAAAGCCCATGAATTATGGTTGAATTATTGTTTTACAACTGATCATTATATGAAAGTGGATTAGCATGATGCATGGATGAGGAAAACAGCAAAATAACAACAATAGAACCAAAATTAAAATAGGTGTAGTAATTTAGAAGTTTATTATTAATTTTAGGGAAATTTTGGGTGCATTAAAAGTGACACACAAGTAGTTGTTGTTTTCAACCATTTAAATTGTTCAAAAACAAATAACAAAGTTTATATTTGAAAAGAAAACAGATTTTAGTTGGAATACATTTTCACTTGTTGAAAAAGGGATTTCAAATAAATTATTTATGAATTACACAAGTTTAAGCAAGAATTAATGAATTTAATTCAAACATGAACTTAAATGAATTTTTATTTGTTCAAAACATTAAGTGAGATTCATATTTGAAAAGTTTATGCTTTTTATGGTTTGAAAACATATTTTATATGTCCCAAAAGAATTTGTTTTGAACAAGTGATGAATTTAGCAATATTAAATGAATTAAATAAGATTTAAATTATTTAACCACTTTTAATTATTCAAAACATGAAACAAATTTTATATTTGAAAAGGTGGTTTAATTTTGCATGGAAAACATATTTCATTTGTGGAAATTGGATTTAAAATGAGTAAGTTATTATTTTGGCAATTTTAAATGCAATAAACAAGAAACAGTTGTTTTCAGCAATTTAAATTATTCAAAACCGCAAACAAAATTTATATTTGAAAAGTACATGAAAAATTGATTGGAAAACATATTTGGTTTGTGAAATTTGGAATTTTTACGAACAAGTTATGAATTTTGCAAATTTAAGTGAATTTGACAAGTTTTCAAATTTTGCACCAATTTCAAATATTCAAAACAGTAAACAAATTTTATATTTGGATATATCATTTAATTTGGTATTGAAAACATATCAAAAATGTTGGATTTGGAGTTACAATGATTTTATTATGCATTTTAGAAGTTTAGGATGCAATCTGCCATTTTAATTAATATCAGGGATTTAGAAATTATAACAGGGACTTAGAATTAATTTGCAGGGGCTAGAAAGTAAACAACAGGGGCCTACAGGTGATTTCTTGGAAGTTGTTGGGCCTGGAAAAATAAAACAAAGAGGTGTTTAATCTGCAGGGGGTGGGATTCGAACCCACCCCTCTGGCTTGCGCTGGGGAACCAAACCAGTGGGGTGGATCTCGGGTTGTGATGGAAGGGGACTCGGGAGGGGTATGAGTGTGATGCTCGCGGGTATTTTTCCTGTAACTAACTGAACCCGATCGGTCTCTGCCTCTGTACCACGACGGAGAAAGGCAGCGATGGCCGGAGAGAACTAGGGGCGCCGGCCGGGGGAGGCTCGCGGGTGCGGCCCTAGGGAGAGGAGGGAGGAGGGAGATGGAGGAGGAGGGCGCTCACCTTGGCAGCGATCGGGGCAGGAGATCGGGTTGCTGCAGCAGGATAAAGCAGGGCGCCGGCGGCGGTTGGAGGCGACGGCGGCGGCGATGGGGACCCTCCCGGTGGAAACCGAGGGCACCGGGGGGACGAGGGCAGTGGGGCGGTTCCATTCCCACGCCCGGCTGCTCCTCGAGGTGGCCATGGCGGTGAGGCGACGGCGACTAGGTGGTGTTCGGGTGGTGTGCTCACGGTGGTGGTTTCAGAGATCAGAAAGAAAAACAGGAGGCTTGGGAAGAAGAAGGGGAGTTGGCGGCGCAGTGAGAGGGGCTCTAGGGTTAGGGGTTGGTGTAGGGTATATAGGGCTAGGAGCTAGTACGGCTGATCATCCAAGGGGGTTGGAGGAGATCGACTGGTTCTCCTGCAGTCGTATGTTATGACAGTGACATGAGGAAGAAGGACGACAGGGAAGCGGTACTGGGCCAAGGGTTAGATGGGCTGGGTTGGGGTGGATTAGATTAGGCTGCCCACTGCTTTGCTTTTTATTTTTCTGTTTTTTTTTGTAGTTTTGCTTTGGGAGAAACTGTTAAAGGTTTAGTCAATAAAATTACAGAAAAATTGTTTAGGCTTGTTAGGTAATTAGAAAACATATTCCAAAAGTGGATTTCAAAAATTGAGGTTTTAAAATGAGGTTTGCATTGGAACCGATTTAGTGGAATTTTAGTATTAATAAATCATTAAGAAAACATGCACTTGAATAGGGTCACCCCTAGGGTTTTTGGAATGATTTAAAGTTTGTAATTGTTTGGTGGAAAAATCATGGATTCAAAAAGGTACTGATTTGAAATACATTTGATTTGAAGTTGGATTGAAATAGAATTAATTGATTGAAATAAAAGCACCATTCTATTAGTTGATCAACATGGAATAAAATGGAACAAATTTGGTTGTTTTCACTTGTTATTTTATTCCAAAAGTTGTAACAGAACAAGTATGAAAACATTGTTTGAGTAAGGTTTGAATTTGAGTTGTGAAAAAGTGGAAAACAAATGCAACAAATAAGAATCAATGCAAACAACATGGAAACAAATAATTGTTTTATTTTGAAATATCATTTTAGAAATTGTAACATCACAAGGATGAAACAAAGGGTTTGAATTTTGGTTTGAAATTCAAACAGAAAACAAGGAAAACAAATGAAAAACAGTTGGAAAACAACTGAAAACAGAGGAAAACAAATGGAAAACAAACAAAACAAATGCAATCAACATGATGCCATGATGCAAAACATAAAATAACAGAGAGCAAACATTCTAATGGCTATTTTTCAGACTTGGGATGTTACAAACCAATCCATGCCAAGAATGACATCAATGTCAGAATTGCCAAGCAGAATGAGGGAAGCAAGGAATATGTGACCTCCAATTAGAATCTGATTTTCATGACTGATCTTGGAAGTTTGCATAGTTGCTCCAGGGGAGTTTACTACTAGCGGGGAACCCAAACCAACAAAGGGGAGCTTAATTGCTTTCGCAAAGATCTTTGACACGAAAGAATGCGATGCCCCGGTATCAAACAACACTTTAGCTGGGTTAGAGTTTACGGGGAATGTACCGAGAACGACGTCAGGAGCTTCCTCAGCTTTGTCGATCTTGACATGATTCACCCTCGCGGTCCTCCCGACAGGCCTATTGTTGGAGTTGAAGGCTTTAGCCGGGGGAGCACGCACCATTGCCTGGTTGGTGTTGGGGCGAGGAGGTGGTGGAGGTAGCTGCCTCTGAGTGCACTTGTCAGCGTAGTGCCCCGTCTGCTTGCATTTGTAGCAAGTGACGACACGAGGAGTATCTGGCCTTGGCTGCCCCATTGAAAACCTCTGACCAATGCATCAGAGATGGGTTGGGTGGGCGGGGAGCAGAGCCTGGAGAAGCTTGGGCATATGGAGCCCGAGTGACAGCACCATTTGGCACCCAGATGCGGCGCTTCTGCGGAGGGGTGGTCATGTTGGAGGAGGAACCACCCTCACGCGAGTGCTTTCGAGACTCCTCGAACGCCTTGCGCCCATTTTCTTCATTGAGCGCGGTGTTCACGAGCTCCTCGAAGTCTTTGGCCTTGATGTTGGTGAGGGCGTACTTGAGTTCCGGGTTAAAACCTCTGCGGAACCTTGCCATCTTCTTAGCCTCAGTGGACACCTCATCACCAGCGTAACGAGCGAGGCGATTGAACTCACTCTGATAGCCAATGACGTCCAGCTTGCCCTGCTTGAGTGAGCAAAACTCTTCACGCATCCTTTCCATGAGACCATCTGGGATGTGGTGCTTCAGGAAAGCTTCCTTGAAACAACCCCAGGTGATTGGGTAGCCAGCTCTCATGGTCTGGTAGTTCTCCCACCAAGTAGCTGCCTGACCCTTCCGTAGGTAGGAGGCATACTTGACTTTGTCTTCCTCAGCAACGTGAGCGATGTCCAGGGCCTTGGCCATCTCACGGATCCAGTCATCAGCATCCAGAGGCTCGCGTGTTGCCACAAAATCTCTCGGCCCCAGACTCAGTCCTTGATACTGACTCGTGGAGCGTTCTGGTTGTTGTGCTGATTAGCCTAGAACTGGGCCATCTGCGTCACTACCTGAGTCATCTGAGTCAACAGCTCCGTGATTGGTGGTGGCTCAGGCGGGGTGTTCCTTGTTGGCGGCATCCTGAATAGACATGCATTTTAGCACAACAACAGAAAAAGATAGACATGGAAACCGAAAGAGAGATTATTCCGACGCATGAATAGATAACCAACAGGTACATCATCACATGTTCAAATACATCAGAATATCCAACACACCACAAATGGTTTGAATGTCAAAGGATAACTAAACATAGCTAAGACTGGATACATCGGTACTCCCATGCACATCACGCAGGACGGCGGTGAGTAGTACGACGAGAGGTACGGTGCGGAGGACGCCCACAAAAGTAGGTAGAACGACGATCCACATAGATCTGACGTGGTCTGAGAGCGACTCTAGGTGTGGTGAAGTACATAGCGTCGACTCCCTGTGCTCCAAAGAGTGGAATCCCAGTGTAACCAGCACCGAGGTTGAGGAGTGGACCTCTGATCGGCTCGTAACCTCCAGCATCTGGCAGACGACGACCAACTGGCTGATCGAAACGTGCAAAGCGCTCATCTCCAACAAAGTCTGTGGTGTACGTTGCCAGACGAGTCAAAGTAAGGTAGAGCTGCTCTCTGACTGAAGCTAACTCCTGAGATAGTGTGCTGGCAACTGCGTCACTGTGCCTCACAAACTGAGCGGTGGTGTGCAGCCTGGAGTTATCATGCTCATATACATCCAAGTTGTCGTAGAGAGTGAAGTGAGCTCCCTCCGAGGTGATGTAACCACGGGGGATGTGGCGATAGATAGAATCGTCAAATCCCCAGTAGTCAGCACGAAGGACGGTGAGACTCACATAAGCTGCCTGCTGCACAGCCATATCCACTGTGGAACCTACTGCCTCGTAGCGGTGGACGACGCTCATGCCATCATCTGACAGAATGTAGACGATAGCCTAGTAATAGGTCTGGTAGAACTCTCGCTGCTGCTCGTAGACCTGGTACTCTGGTGCCCAACGGAACCCCAGGTAAGTGACCATGTCTCTCAGCATCTCCGGATAACCGGCGGTGCTCTCGCAACGAGTCATCCGAACCACCTGCGGGTAGAACCTGAGATCCATCTGCAGATGATCGGGGAAGTTTTGATTAGACGCCGGTAGAGAACTGAAGTGGAAAGCAACAACAAGGTTTCAACGGACGAAAAGGATGTTGAGAAGAACAGGATATCGAAGAAACATCGGGAAACACGAGACCAAAAACTCCTGAGGTACTACGGAAAACCCCATCCAGGCTTCTAAAGGATCAATATCTACTGCTTAAGGAATAGAGGATGTGCTTCCGGGGCTTACACGCCTCCGTTCTCAATCTTGAGTAGGCAACATGATAAATCATGTCACAACCACCTCCATTCGTATGGTCTAGTAGATATAACTATCCCAGAGAAACCAGGATTCGTGAAAACCTAACTTGAAAGTTTAGGTGAGAAGAGAAAACAACGTTGCACTTCCTTACCAGAAAAGGGAGGGTGGGTGGGGAAATAAGAAAAATGGCAGAATTCCTACTCTCACGTTTAATTTTTCCTATATAGCTACAAAATAGTTTCTAGACTCAACTGCGACCAGTAAAAGGGATCCTACAGGCAAACAGGCTCTGATACCATTTGTCGCACCCGGACTTCTAGAGGATACTCGCAGTTCCGTTGAACAGTAGTTGATTGGATTACGGGGCTTACCGGCACCCGCATCTCTTAAGAGTAGGCCAACACACGTATGTGTGACAACCAACCCCTACTGTTCATCGTCTACGTAAACCATCCCATAAAATTAGGACACTACCATTGACGTACTTCATACCATACACACATGGTACGTCAACGGCGTTTAACAGAATGATAACACAACATATCTCTAAGACACAAAAGATGGAAATAAGTTGCAAATAGCTCTCACTAGAGCAGAGATAGCAAATACAATCATCCAGAGGACACAAGTCCAAACATAACATCATTACATCTCAGCGGAAGCATTCAAAGGGTCTGAGTACAGACAAAATCCGAATAGGCTTAAGAAGCCGGGAATGAAAGGAAAACGGATCCCATCCACGTAGTCTCGGATCCTGCCCGGGTCCGCTACCTACTCGTCAGCAGCCTCGTCAAACTCCACGTAGTAGCCATCACGGGGATCCTCGTAAGCGTAGTCTGCGGAAACCACAGCCCCAAAGGGGTCAATACATAAACGTACTGGCAAGCAAGACTCACAGTTCACCAAAGTGTAACCCGTCAACACCAAGCACAGATGCCTTGGGTTCAACGGAAGAAAGGGGATATAAAAGATGCTGCAACCGGCTGCACTAACCAACTACAGAAACATGATACAACTTCCGGCTAACAGAAAGGGGATAAGATAGCGTATCGTAACCAACTATAACTAACTCCAAAATAAACCCATCCTGGATCTCGCCCCTTATCCAAAGAAGCAATCCGAGGATAACTCACACAGTTGGATTAATGATGGATCAAGTTATTGTGGCAATAAAGCTATTACTAGTCAAGTTATCATTGGTTAGGTGTAAGTTATTCTGAGTACTTGTTAGCCAGTACTTTCACCAAGTTAACCATAACCGCGGAAAACACGGCTTCTCAAGAAGATTTATCCCTGCAGGGGTGCACCAATTTGGCCGTACACGTAAGAATAACCCGCCAGATGGAATGCCTCCCACCAAGCGGGGCACTCAACACAACTCAACTCTTCTTCGCATCAAGCCCAAAGCACCACGTGCTCTGCGTGCGTGGCTAATCGAGCCCCACGAAGAAAAGGGGACCCTCATAGCACTGGAAGACCACGCCGCCCTAAATGCCGACTACAAAAGTTCCACCCTGGCCTCGGGTTCGTACCTGCATATGCGTGCATCAAATGGAAAGCCCGAACTAAGTGTGGCGATTTGGACGAGATGCGAATCGAATCAAATTGAGGGGGGCGCCCATACACGCTTCCCACATGCGTATAGTGCGCTCATCATGGATCAGTAGACAAGACCCTTTTCCTAATTAGGGTCGACACTAGCAGGCCTCAAAACCACGCCGGGCCTCCTGCCGGTGCCTTATCATCAAATTATTATTACCTCAACATTAACAGGTTGTTGTTTAACATCGAGCCCCAGAACATAATAGAAATATAGTGACAGAAAGTAACGGGTAGTAGACTCGAGCAAAACAACCCTAAGCATGCTAGTAAGACACGGGAAACAAACAACGGGAATAGGTATGGAGGTGAGGCTATATCAGGTTTAAAGGATAACATGTGATAGGTTCGTAACAGAAACAACTATTCATATGGCTAGCAGAAATAGACAACGGAAAGTATCGGTAACCAAGGTTGAAAGGAACACAGTGGTTCATGTGAGTGATAACTTGCCTGCAAACTCAGCAGCCTGGTAGTGAGCTAGATCCTCAGAAGGGGTGTCGTAAGTATCGTCTGTCTCAACGTCGTCGTCTATCCGAGAAGAAGCAAACAAACAATGCAGAAAGATAAACAATCAATAACTTGGCCTAGTGCACAATCATGGGATGATGCATGACCATTTAATTGATGCATCAAAATAAACTAGTTGACATGGTAACAACATGATTAAATGGATCCACATGCAATTTGAGTTGCATATGAAAAGCCCATGAATTTTGGTTGAAATAATTGTTTTGCAACTAACCAACAGGTGAAAGTGGATTAGTATGATGCATGGATGAGGAAAACAGAAAAATAACAACAATGGAACAATTCTGAAATAAGGTTTACCAAGTTTGAAATTTTATTTATTAAGTTAGGGAATTTTGGTTCCTTAAAGGTGTCACACAAGCAATTGTTGTTTTCAGCAATTTAAATTGTTCAAAACAAATAAAAAAATTCATATTTGGAAAGAGCACAAAATTTTAGGTGGATTACATGTTTCAAATATTGAAAAAGGAATTACAATGATTTAATTATGAATTAAACAAGATTGAACAAGTTTTAAATGAATTTAAAACAAGTTTGAATATTATTTGAATTTTATTTGTTAGAAACATAAATTCAAATTCATATTTGAAAAGGTTATACTTTTCTAGTTGGAAAACATATTTTATATGTTCAAAAATAATTTAATGTGAGCAAGTTATGAATTTAGCAAATTTAAATGATTTAAACAAGGTTTAAATTATTTAAGCAATTTTAATTATTCAAACCATGAAAAAAAAATTATATTTGAAAAGGTGGTTTGAAATAGCATGGAAAACATATTTTATTGGCATTATTTGGATTAAGTAGGAATTAGTTATGCAATTTATCAAATTACAAATGAATTGTTTGAATTTGAATTTTGGATGCATTTGGATTATTCAAAACAGATTACAAATGATTTAAATAGATAGATAATTAAATTTGGTGCAGTGTACATATTTTACTTTTATTATTTGGATTTATAAAATGAAAGTTATTTGCATTTTAAGTTAGAGGACCATTCTGTAATTTAAAGGGACTTGTTTTGAAAAGAAAAGTGCTGGAAACTTTTTATACGCGCAGCTATTCTAGCCCAAGGCACTGCCAGTGGGCCCTAGGCCAGCGTGGCATGCATGTGTTGGCAGCAGTGCCACACCGCAGCTGACAGGGGGGCCACCCTGTCAGTGCGCGGCGCAAAAGATTGGGATAAATCCCGCGGAGCCAGGACTCGAACCCAGGCCCTCCGCGCTCGCTTGCACGCGCTGTAACCAGTGCGCTGTGTTTCGTTTGTTGTCAGTATACGCGCTGCAGCAAGGTTATCATTCAGTTCGCGAATCTGAATTTTCTGCGCGCGCGCGTGACTGAACCTGACAGAGGAACGACGCCGGCGGCGATTGCCGTGGTTGCTGCCGTGCTGCGGTGTGCGTTGGTGTTGGATGCGTGCGTGCCCGTGTTGCGATTCAGAGGGAACAAAGGGGGAGTTGGAGGGCACGGTGGGCTCACCGGCGGCGTAGGGGTTGCAGAGGCCCGAGGAAGACTCCGGCGGCGACGTGGAGTATGGCGGCGGCGATCCAAGATGCTCACGGGCTCGCAGAGGTGTCCACCAGCTCGAGGAGACTACGGGGATTCGATTCCTGCGACTAAGTGGGAAGGTGGCGCTGCGAGGTGGCGGTGGTCGCCATGGGTTCAGAGGGAGCTCGTCGGGGTGAGGTTCAGAGAGGGGAATCGGGGCAGAGAGATGGCGAACGGCGGCGGAGCTCGAGGGAGGAGGTAGCAGCTAGGGTTAGGGCAGGCTCGGGGGGTCCTAGGGGGTAGATATAGGGGGCTAGGGGCGAGGATGGCCGTCGCCTGAGCGCGGCGGCGACGTGGCACCGGCAGATGTGTTGCCGTACGCGAAACAGAAGGAGAGAGGAGGGGGCGAACCGGTATCGGGCCAGGGGGAAGGAAGAAAGAAGTGGGCTGGGCTGCTCCCCTGGCCTGTGAGCGTTTTCTTTTTGTTTTTTGATTTTTCTCCTCTGTTTTTTTTTTTGCAGAAAATGGAATAGGAAGAAAAATGAGGGTTTTAGAGTTAGGAAAATTTTAGAAAAATTTGGGTGAGTTATTTAGGTCATCAACAAACACTTGCCAGATTCTGTTTTCAAAAAGTTCAAAATTAACTTGCTGTTTGTAATTTGATTTAAATTTGCATTAATTTGATTATTGATTGATTTATTAAAAACAATAATTTAAATGGCATGAACCCTTAGTTTGAAATAAATGGAAACAAAAGATTAGAATGTTTTGGGAATTTTCATAATTTTCAAATTGGGTGCTGTTTGAAATTTGATTCCAATTTAAATGATTTTGGAGATTAAGTGATTATTGCAAACAAAATTTAAATGGGGTGATCATATAGTTTTAATTGGAAGCAAATGATTATAATTGTTGTGTAATTATCATTAATTCCAAAAGGTTGCTGTTTGGAAAAAAATGTATTTGAATTTGAATAATCACTTGAATTAAGTGATTGATTAAAAGCCACCATTTTTAATAGTTGAACCTTATGGATTAAATGGAAGCAATTGGAAGTTTAATTTGAACCTTTTTATTTGGAAAGTTGTAACATAACAAGTATGAAATAAATGTTTGAATATTGGTTTGAATTTGAAATAGAAAACAATTGAAAACAGATGCAAAACAAATGAAAACAAATGCAAAACAAATCAATGAGTATGATGACATGATGCAAAACTTAAATAAAACAAGAATCAAACATGCTAGGGGTGGTTTTTCATACTTGGGATGTTACAAATTTCACGTAGGCTGAGACGGGGCTGCACGCACCGGCCGCGTGATGTTCGGTAGCGTGGTCCCGTACAACGTGAGACCGTGAGGAAGCAGCCAGCCTGCGGAACCGCTGGTAATGCTTCGGGAGATGCAGAGGAAGGGCCTGAAGCTGATGTCCATGACACCAATCAACATTATGTCGGCGTGCTGGGAGCACTGGAACTTGGGAGTTGGATCCATGAGGTAGAGGTTGGGTTTGATTTCAACGTGAAAGTCAACACACAAATACTATCAAGGGATAGGGCTTGGTTTGTTACTGTGATAATTGTGGTATGGAAAAACCGTAGCTACGGCAGAGAGTCCATTACCATTCCCCTGTTTGAAGAGATAATGAAGCAATGGATTAACCCTGAAGATGTTACATTCGTAGGTGTGCTCTATCCATGCGACTATTTTGGTATGCTGAGCACAGGGCTCCAATACTTCGACAACATGAGAGAGTATGGGATCGTTTCTTACGTAAAGAAATATGATTTTGTGACTGATTTGCTAGCTCGATTAGGACATCTTGAAAACTGGCTTACAAGTTCATTGACTGATTTTCGGGACACGGATTTTTGCTCGTGGAACTGTTATCAATAGAAACATAACCTACTGGAAATTGCTTGAATTAGGGCATTGATAATCTCATGAATCTATCTGAGAGCTATGAATAATAGTTTAGCGGGACTAAACTATTCGATAAAATATAAAAAAACAATCTGTAGCAATGCACGGGCAAATTTGCTAGTTGAAACAAAAGAGAGCATCAAGAAGCAAATATAAAACACATTTAAGTCTAACCCACTTCATATGAAAAATAATCTTGTAGAAAAACAAGTCAACGAAGCACAAAGTGACTAGCATAGGAAGACAAAATAAGTGCAACTTCAAAAATTTCAACATAAGGAGGGGAAACTTGATATTGTTGAGATGCAAAAAATTATATTTCCCTCTCTCATAATAACTTTCAGTAGCATCATTAATAAAATTAACAATATAACTATCACAATAAACATTCTTATCATGAGCCACATGCATAAAAGAATAAATACTCTCCACATAAGCATAGTCATTCTTATTAATAGTAGTGGAAGAAAATTCAACAAAATAGCTATCATTATTATTCTCATCACCATAATCATAAAATTTAGGAGGCATATTGTAATCATAATTAATTTTCTCCTCAATAGTAGGTGGACTGAAAATAACATATTCATCATTGTAATCATCATATATAGAAGGCATATCATGATCACAATAAAATTTATCATTCATAGTAGGTGAAACTAGAATACCACAATCATTATAATCATCATATATTGGAGGCAAAGTATCATCGAAGTAAATTTGTTCCTCCATGCTTGGGGGATTAAAAATATCATATTCATCAAGACTAGCTTCCCCAAGCTTAGACTTTTCAATAAAATTAGCAATAATGGTGTTCAAATAATTCATACTAATAACATTGCTATCACTATTATGCAAACAAACTTCCATAGGTTTTTGAATTTTCTCTTCAAACGCTTCATGTCCTAACTCAAGATAAAGATTATAAAGCTCTCTCATATTTTTGTTGTTTTCCATTAAGCCTAACTAGTGAAAAAAGGAAACAAAAAGATTTAGTTGCAGAATCTAAAGGAAATAACTTCAAGAACTCACACCCGAGGATGGAATTACCTTTTACCTTACCTCCCCGGAAACGGTGCCAGAAAAAAGCTTGATGTCAGTGTTGGGCCTCCAAGTGTAGAGGTTTGTAGAACAGCAGCAAGTTTCCCTTAAGTGGATCACCCAAGGTTTATTGAACTCAGGGAGGTAGAGGTCAAATATATCCCTGTCAAGCAACCCTGCAATTAAGATACAAGAAATCTCTTGTGTCCCCAACACACCCAATATACTTGTCAGGTATATAGGTGCACTAGTTCGGCGAAAAGATAGTGAAATGCGAGTAATATGGATGGTTATAAGTAATAATAGCAATCTGAAATAAATATGGCAGCAAGCAAACATGTAGCAGAACAGGCGGAAAACGGTGTTTCAATGCTTGGAAACAAGGCCTAGGGATCCTACTTTCACTAATGGACACTCTGAACAATGATCACATAATTGAATTAGTAAATACAATCTCTTCACTATGCTATTCCAAACCACTCTCCGGTCGAATAACAACACCAATCCATGCGTACGTAGGGCTTTAACATCACTCCTCGGAGTAAGCACTTTCCCAACTAAGTAACCCCCACGCTAGCACCATGGGACCCAGATGGTTCCACGCAAACACCTCAATTTCATAGGGTTATCCAACACAAAATATAAATATAATGCTAAACCACACAATGCACACACTGTCACCTTTACATCGTGATCAAAGAGTTTACGGAGATCTCATAACAAAAACCACTTGAGTAGCATAATAGATGAAGAAGAATATCTAAGAATTCAACTAGATTACAAATCTCACGATCACATATAGATCACACAATGGGAGAGAGAGATGAAAAACATAGCTACGGGTAGATCCCTCACCCCGGAGGAGAACTACTCCCTCCTCATCATAGGAGACAGCAATGACGATGGAGATGGAGTTGGAGTCGATGGAGATGGTTCCGGGAGCCAGAACAGAGACTTGTTCCCCAAAACTTGTCGGTGGTGGTGGCAGAACTACGGATGTATTTTGTGGAAAAGGTCGATTCTCCTAGGGTTTCCCCTCGGAGGAGTATAAATAGGCTAAAGGGCAAAGGCGGTGGAGCCCTGGGGTCCCCACACCACACCAGCGTTGCCAGGGGGCGCCGCCCTATGGTGTGGGCCCCCTGAGCCCCCCTCTGGGTCTCTTCGGGACTCCGTGGAACCTTCGAGAATTCTAAGACTTCCGGGCTTCGAATTTTCCAATTCCGAGAATATTTCCAGAATAACTTTTCTGAAACTAAAAACAGCAGAAAACAGGGAACTGGCTTTGTGGCATCTTGTCAGTAGGTTAGTCCGTAAAATCGATAAAAATGACATAAAGAAGGGAGAAAACATGTAGCAATTAGCATAATATCAACATGGAACATCAGAAATTATAAATACGTTGGAGGCGTATCATTAGGCAAGAAAACAATATCACATTGGAAACAAGTATTGAAAAGATAACAAATACCTTCTTTTATATTAAAAAAATGTAGAGCTAACGACAAAGAGTTTAATTGAAAACGAGTAACTAATACAACCAACTCTAGCATCACATAATATGCAAATGACATGTGATGATAGGTTTAGTAGGTATGAAAACACTAGGGACTAATAATTTGAACAAAAGATTTTGTTTCTAACATATTTGAATTGAAAATGTTTTTCTCTATCATTTGGTTTATCATTTGAAGCTTTCTAACAAGACTTGAATAAGTTATAAATTTTCCAAATTTTAAATGAATTAATTGACTAGGCAAAATATTTTTCACACAAAAATTGATCAAATGACTATGAAAATATCATAAATGATTTGCATTATTCGTTTAGAGCAATCTGGTATATAACTTGTATTTTTCTGATTTATTGATTTATTCCTTATTATTCTTAATTTTTAATGAATTAATATAAATTCAAATAATGGTTGAATTTAAATTTCATCAAATATTTTTGAAAATTTAATAGAGATTTAGGTTTATTTTTCTAAACATTTGTATATTTTATTAATATTTTCCTGATAAGTAAATTAAAAGTTATTGAATTTATAAGATTAATGAATTTTTTGCCTTTTTTAATTGACACGTGGGGCCCACCTCTCAGGTTGATTTTAATTCAAAAAAAGAATACGAATAAGAAAAAGAAAAATCTCCTTCGTCATGCCGACGTCATGGTGACACCATCACAGGAGTCAACCTCCCCTGATCTAACACAATCGCGCGATTCACCGCAAATTGGTGCGATTCGCTGAGCTTATATGCTAGAGGAGATCACCACAAACCCGTAGATGGCGGCGCTTTGCCCAAATAGTCACATGAGTGATCCCGGCGACCACGGCGATGCGAGGTGACATTAAGAATTCGCCGATGAATTTGAAAACGGATAACATGACAAGGTGCAGCAGCTCACCGTGGAGCTCGTGGGCGTGCCAGTTAGAAGAGGCGAGGTCGAATTTGCCGGTGAGCCTCCACGGCGGCCGGCGGCCGAGAGAAAAGGGAACCGCGCGATTTCATGCCTCCCGGCCTTCCTAGCTTTTGAGGATTCTTGAGGAGGAAGAGGAGGACATGGCGCGTGTTTTCGTGGCTCCAATTCCTTTAGAGATGGCCGGATTCGACGGCGGCGAGCGACGGCAGGAACAGCTAGGTTTAGGGTTTTTTATCGTTTTCTCTAGAGAGAGAGAGAGAGAGAGTGCGTGAGAGAGTGGAGAGGAAGTGTGGCACATAGATGTGCTGCCCTCCTTATCCTTGACGAGGAGGCAAGTAGGTAGGAGGTGGTAGTGGCACGACGATGAGCTCCTCTGCGTTCTAGCAGAGGAAGAAGAAAGGAAATATAAATGAACATTTTTGATAACCCCCTATTACTTTGGATATTCACAGCTAGGTCCTTCTGGTTTTAAAACCGAGAAGAAAATCATGTTTTCTGGGACTTTTTGGAAATTTAAAAATTATTAAAAATCATATTTGGAATCCTTGTCAAAAATACAACCTCACCATGCTTTGGTCTTAGTGAAAGATTTGAATTTTAAAGTAGGGTTGCTCAATTAAGTGTTTATTATTATTATTTTCTCTTAATTTAATTTCAGATGGACTCAAAATACTTTGTGTATGCTATGACATGAAAACAACACCACCAATGTGTTATTACAAGAATGTTGTGTTTTACATTAGACAATTTTGGATATAAGTCTTTTAGAAAATAATTTGTAAATCATTTTAGTACAGTTTTTATTGCATTGCATTAATAATTAACTACTAGTGAAGTTTTATTCTTGGTAACCAAATGGTTTTGATAATAAATGGATTTGCTTTATTTTTATGTGGCTTTGTTATTATCATAATTGAGGTTCTTATTAAGGCTGGTGGTCATTTCCTTATCTTGTGTGTAAGCCCTTTTTGATATATTAAGTACTAGATCAAGTGGAAACATGGGTGGCTTTGCTCTTATTAATACTTAATCTTAATATAATCTTATTTGTTTGTTTTCCACCCAGGTTCCAAACATAGCTATTACCCCATGCTGGTTTTAGAACATGTAATCATTTGTATGGTTTCATATAGATGAATTTTTTTTATTATCCATTTTTCTTATGTATGGGAAGGATCTGGAAAAAAAAGATAGTTAAGCTTGTTACCATCTACCTCAACATAACAGAAGACATTTGGATGCAATGGCTTGTTATTATTTCTTACATGATAATTATTTCCATTAAAGAGATAATTATATGTTCCTCATCCTTGATGAGCTTGACTTGGATTAGAAGTTCTAGGTTATCTGATGTTACCTAATGGTACTATGTATAGCTGCTTAAGCTATGCTTCCTTATTGAGGCACTATTGCCTCTTGTGGTCTTCTATTGGCCACAATATCCTTGTTTTATTTGCCACTTGCATTCTGTTATCGCCTTTGTCCTTTGCAAGTAGGCTCGGCTCTTGGATTCCGACCTCAAAAGTCTCACCCT